>CBVK0101929652.1:0-18508 GCA_900067695.1 Picea abies
CTTAGACTCTCACACCCACTCCCTCTTTATCCCCCCCTTCTTCCACTCTCTCTATTTCTCTCCCTCTACCCCTTTGTCCCTCCCTCCCCTCTCTCTTCCTTCTCTCTCCAACCATTTATCTCTCTCCTCATTGTTATTCTCAATATCACTCTCTCTGCCCCTCTTTATCTCTCTATTCCCCCACTTTGTCTCCCTCTGTGTCCCCCCTTCCTCTTACTCTCTCTCTACCCGCCTTCTATGTCTCCATCTCTGCTTCCCTTCTTCTCACTATCCCTCTCTCTTCCCCCACTCTATGTCTCCCCCTCCCTCACATGCACTTTCTATCCTTGATCTATGTCTTCTTGTCTCTCCCTCCCACACTCTAACACACTCACTCTCTAACTCCCATATTTGTGTACCTCTCTCTCCCTCTCACACTCTCCCACACACACTTTATATCCCCCTTATATGTCTTCCTCTCTCTCCCTCCCACACTCTAACACACTCACTCTCTATCTACCCTCTTTGTCTACCTCTCTCTCCCTCCCACACTCTCACAAAAACACTTTCTATCCCCCCTCTATGTATTCCTCTCTATCCCTCCCACACTCTAACACACTCACTCTCTACCTTATTTCTTTTTCTACCTATCTTTCCCTCCCACACTCTAACAAACACACTCTCTACCTCCCCTCTTTTTCTTCCTCACTCTCCCTAACACACTCTAAAACACTATAAAGAGTGGTACATTGCAAGGAAATGCATGGTAAGGTAAGAAATTCCCTTGACCTAGACCTAGAAAGGCATGTCAAGACCTATACCTAGACTTAGACCATGTCTTATACCTAGATATTGCCTCATCATGCCTCACACTCTCAAATCCACTCCCTCTCTATATCCACCCTCTTTGATTATCTCCCTCCATATATTTCTCTCCCTTCCTCCCTCCTCCCTCTTCCTCTCTCTCCCCCCATCCTTCCCTCCTCCGATATGTCCCCCCTCATTCCCTCCTCTTTCCCTCTTTATTTATGTTCCCTTTCTCTCACTATCCCTCTCTCTTCCCTAGCTCTCTATCTCCCTCTTCCCCCTCTCATACTCTCTGTCTACCCCTCCTCTTTGTCTTGATCTCTCCCCCTCTCACACTTTGGCACACTCTCTCTCTACACCCCTCTTCCCTCTCTCTCTCCTCCTCCCTCCCACTATCTCTCCTCTATCTCTCTTACCTATACCCCTATCTCCTTAATGTACCTCTCTCTCTTCCCCCCTCTCTATATTCCTCTCTCTCCCTCTGACACTCTCTAACACACACCTTCTAGAACCCCTATATGTATTTATCTCTCTCCCTCCCACACTCTAACACACTCACTCTCTACCTCCTCTCTTCGTCTTCCCCTATCTCCCTCCTTGTTAGCGACCTAACCTTTGTAACCCCTCACAGAGGTAGAATAATATAATTCCATGTCATAAATGCCAATATTAATAAGGCCTAGTAATAAGGAGGAATAAGTCAATTGTAAGAGGACCTAATAAAAGCTTATCCTTCTAGAAGGATCTTCCCTATATTGTTATTTTGGATATATAGATTTAGTATATATAGGAATAGAGGGTATGAGAAATATTTTGTTGGAAATTATTTTAATAGAGATTTGATCTACTCGAGGTTTATTCATCGAAGAGGAAAGTGAACATTTATTTCATTAATCAAGGTGCTCTTTCTGGTCTTATTCTTGTATTATTCTGGTATTGTTCTAGTTATATAATTGTTTCTCTTCCATTTCTATGCTAAAATATTTATGTTCTGCATACTATTCTATATCTGGAATACTAGAAGTGGTATCAGAGCAGATTCCTTAGAAAAAAATTGTGGGTTAAATTTTTTCAGTGTAGAGACATATTACGACATCTTAAAGCTATAGAGATATGTCGTTACACGCAGGAAATACAAGAGGTGCTTAAGCACACATCTCTTGGCCACCCTTGTAACCCTTATTTGTACCCCTTCGAGCAGTCGTGCATTTGAAAACACCTATATATGGATCAACCTAGGTCTCCTGAATCCCTCCATAGATAAACTGATTGGTCGCCTAACTGCTATAGTGCCACCGAGAACAATGCTCAGGAAGATAGTATCTAGTAACTAGGTATTTGGGTAGTATGGCTAAGGGCACAATCTAGCCTCCTTAGTTGGTGCCTGTAAATATAGGGCCAAGTAATATTATTGGAACCTGCACGTATATTAGAGAGATTTAGCACAGGGAAAACCCTTGTCTATAGAAGCCTTGAATATCCTACCCCTGGGGACAGACACATAAAACAATACAGACAAGATCTATAACCATGCAACTGTGGATTATGCATTATGGTTGCAAAACCACTACACATTTATTCTTGTTAAGCATTTGGGCATTTAGTCACTAGCATATTATTCAGGTCAGAGTAAAAAAAGAAAAATCGAGTATAGTGGTCCTATCGACACACTTATTTGGGACCTATCCCACTGGGTTTCTTTCTTCTCCCCGATTCTAGTGATACCTATCATTTTAACACAATTTGTTTTTGTGGACTTGACCCTTCTCTGGCCCCTATCCCATTGGATCCCCCTTTTCTCCCTAATCACAGTGGTACATATCATTCGACACCCTTCTTCTAAGTGGTCCCACCCACCCGTATAAACACCTTTTGTATCTTCTATACCATTTGCCTACTGATTTTTCCAAATGGCTACCACAAGAGCTCAAGTAATCAATACCTTGATTGCGAAAAGCCATCAGAACCAGGAAGACGTCAAGAATATCAATTCCAACATTAGATCAATCAATTCGGCTATTGAGATCCTCAAGGAACAATGGTCCTACATCAAATATCTCAAATCCAACTTCAAACACTTCATGGACCATTCCCATAACCCTTCCTCTTCTAAACGACCCTCTTATCAGGATGACCTGCATGACTCTTCCCATTACCAAGGTCCTCATACTACCAAATTTTCTTGAGACCTCTGCCCTCCCAAAATTGAGTTGAACAAATTTAATGGGTGGGATCCGATGGTCTGGGTCACCCAAATGGAACATTTTTTCTCATTTCATGGCATTACTGATGATTTAGCCAAGCTTATTTATGGTGTCCTACATCTAGATCCAGAATGATGGCAATGGTGGAAATGGAGAAAAAGGCACACCAAGGGTATGTTTTATCTATCAAGGAAGGATATCTGATGGGGAAGGTGACCAAACAATCCATTGTCTAGCAGTTGACCAAAAACTCAAGAGGGGCATAACTCTAAGCTGGGGAGCATCATTAGTTTGGGTAGCCCAACGATGGAGATCCAGTGCCAGGATTATCTAAGAGTAGCCAATAAGAGGGGGATATCTCAGTGAGAGTCCCAAGAATAAAAAGGATAATCTCAGTGCATCCATAAGGAGGCTACACTTACTTCATCCCAACAATGAGAATACCACCAAGGGCGCAAAACCCAGGTTGGTGCACCCTCTTGTTTTCTTCAGAAAATTTGCAGAAATGGAGATGCCCTCTAAGAGATTGGCTAGCTAACAGACTCATATTTCTCTCAAGTGTGGAATCATGTCAAATAGAGAAGCCATGATGCAGGCATGAAGAAATGTGCACTGGCTAACCCTGAAAATGCCCCAAAATAAAAAAATGCAACAAAACCGTGAAGTAAAACTCATACAACAAAAACCAAGTGATACAATCGCTTTAGGAAAATAGAAGAATGTTTTATTTGAGTCTCGGTTCAACTTTTATACTCATGTAACCATTTATTTACATATGAATATTTAAATAGCATAAAAAATGTGAAGTGGGTCGAGCCTAGTTGGCTAAAGTGTGCGTTCTAGGTGGGCATTCCCCTAGGTGGCCTCCTTGGCTCAATTCCTCCCCATTTAAATATGGAAGTGTCCCAGCTTCCATGAGAATGTGAGAAAAATTGTTATGCAATACTTCAGTTGTGATCCACTTTTCCTGAGCTGGAGTTTGGCCTTGACTGGACACCAAATACAAAGTGTATGCCTCATGCCTTGCAGAGCGGGTCTGGGTGTCCAGTAGAGTGTCTTTGGCCAATGGGAGTTGGAATTATGGAATATTGTCCACTGGATGAGTAATGGTTATTGTTTCCTCCAAGAGGGGAGCCTCAAATAACTTCAAGTGATTTACATTAATAAAATTGTGGATTCCCAGTTGTGGTGGCAGATCCAACCTATAAGAATTTTCTCCAATCTTGTCGAGGATGGTATATAGGCCATATCTTATTGGCAGAAGATTGTGATGGTGTAATTTGAAGTGCTTCTTATCCAAGTTTAACCAGAATTGATCCCCTGGCTGAAAGGACATGAAGGTCCTTTGTTTTTCATGGTGCTTCTTGGCATGCTCTTGAGCTGCTTTAAGTGCTTCTGTTACTGCAGTGTGGTGTTTTGTATTTTGTTGGAGAAACTGTTGTGCTGAGAGTTGTTCCTGATGTTGATAGAAGGTACCTTGAGGAGCCCAAGTGAGTAGGATTTTGGTTGGAGATGCTGGTTGGAACCCTATGAAGACTTCAAAAGGTGAAAACCCTATAGAAGAATGTGTTGCCTTGTTGTAGCTATGATTTAGAATGTGCAAGTAATTGTCCCATTTTTTTTTGTGCCCAAAGTGCGTTCGAAGAGAATGAACCAAGACCCTATTGAAAACCTCTCTTTGGCCATCCGTTTGAGGATGGAATGTACTAGAAAACTTGATGTGGCACCCCAATAATGCCCATATTGTCTTCCAAAATGTGCCGAGGAAACGGGAATCTATGTCTGATATGATAGTGCTTGGGAGGCCAAAATGGGGCCAGACATGTTGAAAGTAGAGTTCCATTGTTTGTACTGTTGTAGTAGTATTTGTACATGGGATGAAAAGTGTCATTTTTCTGAAGCAACATACCACTACCCAGATTGCAGCATATTTATCCTTCCATGTGTCATAGGTAGCACAACGCTGATGCAAAGGACGAGCAAGTTTTGAAAAATAGGGAATGAACTTACGATAGAAATTGATGTCACCCAGAAAGAGTTTGAGCTCCCTAATTGAATTAGGTAGTGGCCATTGCTTCAATGCTTGGATGTGGGCTGGATCTGATTGAATACCTTTTGATTTGACCACAAAGTTGAGATACAAAACTGAACTCTGACCAAAATATGACTTCTTCTCTTTGACTTGTAAATTGTGTTCTCGGACAATTTGGAGAACTTGTCGGACATGTTGCATGTGAGTGTCCCATGTCCGACTGAAGATGAGAATTTCGAGTCCAAGTTCTAATGGGTTTGGAAGTAGAGGATTCTGGAGCATCCCCAATTTTTATCATGAATGTGGTATTCTCTTGCTCTGTATCCCACTAGGTTTGTTCAAGTCCTTCAAATTGCAAGGCTTCAATATGGAGCTTTCTCTCCTTGGTAAGGCCTAGCCATGTATTAAAATAGGTGGAGAGGCTACAGATCTAGGAATCCACAATTTCTCCATTGGTTTGACTAGCAAATTTGGGTAGTTGGATTCGAGTGTCCAACCGGAAGGGGTCTGGATTGTTTTGTTGTTTCATTCTTTGCAACTCATTTAGGATCGAGGCAATATATTGGAAGAGATTTGAAGTGTTGGAATCTAAGTCTACTTCCAAGGTATATTTTCGCGGAGGCAATGTGAACAGAGGATGCAAAACGTAGGATCAGGCTCTGTAGTGTGAAAAAAGTGTGCAAAAACATGGAGCAAAGGAGCTGAGATGGTCTAGAGGGAGAGATCTGTATTGTATTAGATATATGAAAATCCTCTCTATTGTAATGGAGATCTATGCACACTTGGGGATATGAGATTTGTTGATCCTCTTACATGAATAAGTAAACCCTGAAATGGGTGAAATCTGGACTATTTCATGAAAACCCCAAAAACATTTGGCTCAATCTTCAAGATCAGAATATTTTCCATGGATCTTGAGGATATGATACCAATTGATCTCTCGAGGAAGGATATCTGATGGGGAAGGTGACCAAACAAGACATTGTCCGGTAGTTGACCAAAAACTCAAGAGTGACGCAACTCTAAGAAGGGGCACATCATTAGTTTGGGTAGCCCAACGATGGAGATCTAGTGTCAGGATGATCTGAGAGTAGCCAAGAAGAGTAGGCTATCTCAGTTTGAGTCCCAAGAATCAAAAGGAGAAGTTCAATGCAACAATAGAGGAGGCCACACTTACTTCATCCCAACAATGAGAAAACCAGCAAGGGTGGAAAACCCAGGTTGGTGCGCCCTCTTGCTCGGTTAAGAAAACTTGCAGAAATGGAGATGACTTCTGAGATATTGGCTAGCTAATAGACTCAGATTTCTCTCAGGTGTGGAAGCATATCAAACAGAGAAACCATGATGCAGCCATGAAGAAAGGCGCACTGGCTAACCTTGAAAACACCCCAAAAATGAAAATGCAGCAAAAACGTGAAGTAAAACTTAGACAAAAAAATCCAAGTGAGACAATTGCTTCAGGAAAAGAGAAGAATGTTTTATTTGAGTCTCGGTTCACCTTATATACTCAGGGAACCATTTATTTACATATGCATATTTAAATAGAATAAAAAACATGAAGTGGGTCATGCCTAGTTGGCTGAAGTGTGTGCCCTAGGTGGGTGTTCCCCTAGGTGGTCTCCTTAGCCCAATGTTGCTTGGACATAGTTTGTGGTTGATATTTATGATTGAATTGACTCTCACACCCACCATTTAGGTTGTTTGACAAAGTTAACACATTCTAGGATAGTGGAAGACATTATTTCACATTTGAGCACTTGGCTTTCAGAACAAAGGGCATGTCAGATGCTTTGTTTAGGGAACTCTTTATCAGTGGCCTCAAATATGAAATTCATGCCCATGTTCTCATGGCACACCCCCAGACTTGGTTGGAAGCTACCCAACAAGCCAAGAAAGCACAAGATATTTTTTCATAATTTAGTATTTTTTAAAAATTATGAAACTCGACATATGCCTGAAATTACAATGTCCTTTGTTTGTGCACGCTAAGAGGGTCTTGACATGATAAAAAAATAAATAAATTTTTAGGTCGTATGTATCAATTTTCTCTATTATCACATATAACTCATTAAATAAATGGTTAAGACGATAAAAAGTTATAGCAGAAATACGAGAGGTATGTATTCTACGAATTTGATATATGTGAAGAAAAAAAAGATTAAAAATAGTAAACAATATTAATTTTAAATATATATATATATTAAGTACGCATAGTAGGCTTTATATTTGTCTATAGTTTCATCAACAACCAAATTGTTTATCCCATAGAAAAATAATTTATAAGACAGAGATATAGAGGGGTATTCAAAACAATCGAGGTTTTTATCAATTTGCAGACCGAACCACTAGGTTTTTCATACCGAACCTAAATCTGAGTGAACCATGTCAGTGTATACGTTGTCAATCCCACCCAAAAAAATTGAATTCAAAATAACACATGCACATTCTTAGGAGCATGCACATGCTCTAGGAACATGCACGCTTTCCTAATAATGTGCACATGATATTATAAGTAATTCCACCATCCCTCCCTCTCTCTCTCTCTTACATCTACTTCCTCTCTCTATCTGCCTCTAACTCTCCCTCTCTACCCCCCTTGTCTGTCTCCGCCTCTCTCCCTCACACTCCTATACATGGAAAGATCTATACATGGCAGGACTTAGACATCACAAGGCATGTAAAGACCTAGACCTATACCTTTGCTTGACATGCCTTAGACTCTCACACCCACTCCCTCTTTATCCCCCTCCCCCCTCTTCCACTCCATCTTTCACTCTCCCTCGTCCATTTTGTCCCTCCCTCCCCTCTCTCTTCCTTCTCTCTCTAACCATTTATCTCTCTCCTTGTTGTTAGTCTCAATATCACTCTATCTACCCCTATTTCTCTTTCTATTCCCCCTCTATGTCTCCCTCTATATACCCCCTTCCTCTCACTCTCTCTCTACCCCCCTTCTATGTCTCCCTCTTCGCTTCCCTTCCTCTGACTATCCCTCTCTCTACCTTGCCTCTCTGTCTCCCTATCCCTCCCTCTCACAATCTCTCTCTACCCCTCCACTCTGTCTTTCTCTCTCCCCCTCTCACACTTTCATGTACTCTCTCTCTCCCCACATCATCCATCTCTCTCTCCCCTCCCTCCCACTATCTCTCCTCTATCTCTCTTACATCCACCCCTCTATCCTACATTTACCTCTCTCTCTCTAAATCCATCTCTATCTTCCTCTATATCCCTCTCACACTCTCACACATTATCTATACTACCCTTCTATGCCTTGCTCTCACTCCCTCCCACACTCTCTCACACACACTTTCTATCCCCCATATTTGTATTCCTCTCTCTCCCTCCCAAACCCTAACACACTCACTCTCTACCTCCTCACCTTTTATTCTCCTCTCTCCCTCCCACACTCTCGAACACACAATTTATATCCTCAATCTATGTCTTTTTTTCTCTCCCTCCCACACTCTACCACACTCACTCTCTACCTCCCATCTTTGTGTACCTCTCTCTCCCTCTTAGACTCTCGCACACACACTTTCTATCCCCCTTCTATGTCTTCCACTCTCTCCCTCCTACACTCAAACACACTCACTATCTACCCCCCCTCTTTATCTACCTCTCTCTCCCTCCCACACTCTCACAAACACACTTTCTATCCCCCCTCTATGTCTTCCTCTATATGCCTCCCACACTCTAACACACTCACTCTCTACCTTCCCTCTTTTTCTACCTATATTTCCCTCCCACACTCTAACACACACACTCTCTACCTCCCCTATTTGTCTTCCTCACTCTCCCTCCCACACTCTCAAACACTAGAAAGAGTGGTACATTGCAAGGAAATGCATGGTAAGGTAATCAATTCTCTTGACCCAGACCTAGAAAGGCATGTCAAGACCTATACCTTGAATTATACCATGTCCTATACCTAGATATTTCCTCATCATGCCTCACACTCTTACATCCACTCCCTCTCTATATCCCCCCTCTTTGAATATCTCTCTCCATATATTTCTCTCCCTTCCTCCCTCCCTCCCTCCTCCTTTCTCTCCCCCCATCCTTCCTCCTCCTCTATGTCCTCCCTCCTTCCCTCCTCTTTCCCTGTTTATTTCTCTTCCCTTCCTTTCACTATCCCTCTCTCTACCCCACCTCTCTATCTCCCTCTTATCCCTCTCATAATATCTCTCTACACCTCCTCTTTGTTTTGATCTCTCCCCCTCTCACACTCTGACACTCTCTCTCTTTACCCCCCTCTTCCCTCTCTCTTTCCCCCTCCCTCCCACTATCTCTCCTCTATCTCTCTTACATATACCTGTATCTCCCTAATGTATCTCTCTCTCTACACCCCTCTCTATATTCTTCTCTCTCCCTCTCACACTCTCACATACACACTTTATAGCACCCCTCTATGTATTTCTCTCTCTCCCTCCCACTCTCTAACACACTCACTCTCTACCTCCTCTCTTTGTCTTCCTCTATATCCCTCCTTGTTAGGGACCTAACCTTTGTAACCCCTCACGCATGTAGAATAATATAATTCCATGTAATAAACACCAATATTAATAAGTCCTAGTAATAAGGAGGAATAAGTCAAATGTAAGAAGACCTAATAGAAGCTTCCACTTCTAGATGGATCTTCCCTAGATTGTTATTTTGGATAGATAGATTTAGTATAAATAGGGATAGAGGGTATAAGAAATATTTTGTTGGAGATTAATGTAATAGAGATATGATCTACTTGAGGTTTCCCCATCGAAGAGGAAAGTGAACACTTATTTCATTAATGAAGGTGCTCTTTCTGGTGTTATTCTGGTATTATTATTGTATTGTTCTGGTTATATCATTGTTTCTCTTCCATTTTTATGCTAAAATATTTATGTTCTGCATACTATTTTATATCTAGAATACTACAAATGGTATCAGAGCACCTTCTTTAGCAGAAAATCGTGGGTTAAATTTTTTCCATGTAGAGACGTATTATGACGTCTTAACGCTACAGAGATATGTCATTACATGTAGGAAGTACAAGAGGTACTTAAGAACACATCTCTTGGCCACCCTTGTAACCCTTGTTTGTACCCCTTCGAGCGGTAGCGCATCAGAAAACACCTGTATATGGATTGACCTAGATCACCTGAAGCCCTCCATAGATAAATTGATTAGTCACCTAACTGTTATAGTGCCACCAAGAACAACTCTCGAGAAGATAGTCTCTAGTACTTAGGTATTCGGGTAGTACAACTAAGGGAACATTCTAGCCTTCTTAGTTGGTGCCCATAGATATTGGTCCTAGTACTACTGTTGGACCCCACACATATATTAAAAAGATTTAACACAAGGAAAATAGAACAAACAAGATCTATTTCTGCACAACTGTGGATTATGCATTATGGTTGCAAAATCACTACACATTTCTTCCTGTTAAGCGTTTGTCCATTTCGTCATTGCAGTATTATTTAGGTCGAAGTAAAAAAAAAAAAACTGAGTATAGTGGTCCTATCGACACACTTATTTGGGACCTATCTCACTGGTTTTCTCTCTTCTCCTCGATTCTAGCGATACCTATCATTTTTAACACAATTTGTTTTTGTGGACCTGACCCTTCTCTATCTCCTATCCCATTGGATTCCCCTTTTCTTCCTAATCGCAGTGGTACATATCATTTGATACCCTTCTTCTTAGTGGCCCCACCCACCCCTACAGACCCCTTCTATCTCCCCTATACCATTTTCCTGCCCATTTTTCCAAATGGCTACCACAAGAGCTCAAAAAATCAATACCTTGATTGCGGAAACCCACTAGAACTAGGAAGACATCAATAATATCAATGCCAACCTTACTTCAATCAATTTGTCTATTGAGATCCTCAAGGAAAAAATTTCCTACATCAAAGACCTCAAATCCACCTTCGAACACTTCATGGACCGTTCTTAGAACCCTTCCTCTTTTGAACAACCCTCTTATTAGAATGAACTGCATGAATCTTCCCATTACCAAGGTCCTCATACAACCCACTTTTCTTGAGACCTTCACCCTCCCAAAATTGAGGTGAAAAAATTTAATGGGTCGGATCCCATGGGTTGGGTCACCCAAATGGAACATTATTTGTCATTGCATGGCATTACTGATGATTTAGTCAAGCTTATTTATGGTGTCCTACATCTGGATCCAGAATGATGGCAATGGTGGAAATGGAGAAAAAGGGACTCCAAGGGTATGTTTGATCTACCGAGTAAGGAGATTTGATGGGGGAGGTGACCAAACAAGACATTGTCTGACATTTGACCAAAAAATCAAGAAGGGTACAAGTCTAAGCAAGGGAGCATCATTAGTTTGAGTAGCCCAGCAATGGAGATCTAGTGTCCAAATGATCTAAGAGTAGCCAAGAAGAGGGGGCTATCTCATTGTGAGTCCTAGGAATCAAACTAAGAATCTTAGTGCAATGATAAAGGAGGGTTCACTTACTTCATCCTAACTATCAGAAAACCAACAAGGGCACAAAACCTAGGTTGGTGCACCCTCTTGTTTGCTTAAGAAAACTTGCAAAAATGGAGATGCCATCTGAGATATTGGATAGCTAACAGACTCAGATTTCTCTCAGGTGTGGAAGCGTGTCAAACAGAGCAGCCATTATGAAATCATGAAGAACAACGCATTGGATAACCCTGAAAACGCCCCAAAAATGAAAAACGCGGTAAAAACGGGAAGTAAAAATCAGACAAAAAAAACCAAGTGGAACCATTTATTTACATATGAATATTTAAATATCATCAAAAATGTGAAGTGGGTCGAGTCTAGTTTCCTGAAGTGTGTGCCCCAGGTGGGTGTTCTCCTAGGTGGCCTCCTTGGCCCAATTCCTCCCTGTTTAAATCTACAAGCGTCTTGGATTCCATGAGAAGGTGAGGAAACTTGTTATGTAACACTTCAGTTGTGATCCACTTTGCCTGAACTGGATTTTGGCCTTGACTAGCCACCATATATGAAGTGTATGCTCGGTGCCTTGTAGAGCAGGTTCAGGTGTCTATAGAGTGTCTTTGCCCAATGGGAGTTGGAAATATGAAATGTCTTACACTAGACGAGTAATGATGATTGGTTCCTCCAAGTGGGGAGGCTCAAACAAGTTCAAGTGATTTACATTAATAACATTTGGATTCCTAGTTGTAGTGGCAGATCCAACCTATAAGCATTTTCTCCAATCTTGTCGAGGATGGTATATGGGCCATATCTTATTGGAAGAATCCTGTGATGGTGGAATTTGAAGCGCTTCTTATCCAAGTGTAACCAGACTTGATCCCCTAGTTGAAAGGACATGAAGATACTTTGGTTTTAATGGCACTACTTGGCATGCTCTTAAGCTTCTTTAAGTTCTTCTGTTACTGCAGTGTGGCATTGTGCAATTTGTTGGATAAACCTTTGTGTTGAGAGTTGTTCTTGTTGTTGATGGAAGGTACCTTGAGGAGCCCAAGTGAGTGAGAGTTCATTTGGAGATGCTAGTTGGAACCCCAAGTAGACTTCAAAAGTTGGAAACTCTGTAGAAGAATGTGTTTCCTTGTTGTAGCTATGTTGTAGAATGTACAAGGAGTTGTCCCATTGTTCACTGCACCCAAAGTGAGTTCGAAGAGCATGAACCAAGACCTTATTGACAACCTCTGTTTGGCCATCCGTTTGAGGATGGAATGCAATAGAAAACTTGAGGTGGCATCCCAATAGCACCTATATTGTCTTCCAAAATGTGCTGAGGAAGCAAGAATATTTGTTTGAGATGATAGTGCTTGGGAGGCAAAAATGGGGCCAGACATGTCCGAAGTAGAGTTCAATGTTTGTATTGTTGTAGTAGTCTTTGTACATGGGATGAAAAGTGCCATTTTGTTGCAACGACATACTACAACCCAGATTGCATCATGTTTCTTTTGGTTTCTTGGAAGTCCATTGAGGAATTCCACTGAGATTGACTCCCAAGGTCGAGAAGGAAGAGGCAATGGTTGATATAACCCATGCTTCTGGTTGGATGGCTTGGATTGTGAGCATATTGCACAGCCTTAGATAAATTTTTCAACTTGAGGCTGTGATGCAGGAGCATCGTTGGCAAGCATGTAGAGGTGGGACCACCCAACACATGAGAGTTCCTTCAGAACTTCAACGTGAGCAGTCACAAACAATTTCAAGATCCGCCTCCACACAGTGCCGAAATTCACCTTCAAAGTCACGCTTGAACCGGTGCCAGGTTTTTCCCTTTGAAGCAAGTTTTTTTAAATTGTAAACAGAGCAGAAGTTTCCCCTTCGGCTCTGGAATACGACTAGACTAAGATAGTGTAGGATAAGTTTTGGAGTAGGCATGTAGCAGGGGAAACCCTAGGAACATTTTGGATTATGAAAAAGTTTGTAAGCCTAGTTAGCGGCAAGGGGAAGAGAGGAAAAAGAAGAGAGAGTTGTAATACAGAGAAGTCATCTGTAAGAGAACTGCGAGTGAGTAGAAGATCTCAGTTTTGAAGCTACTATATTTTGTATGTATTTAGTATCTAGTGGGAACTTATGAATAGAACAGAATGGAAAATTGATCCAAATGTGTTGTGCTTGGGCTATGTGTATTTTCCTGTTTTTTTTTGTTTTGTAAACAAGTGAATGGAACTGTGAGTTGTTCCCAGTTTCAATTGTTTCTCTTCGTTAGGAGCTCTGCAAGGTGTGCATCGAGCCAGAGAGAAATGTTGTGGACACCATGGATCTGAGCTATCGAACTCGCTCAGACGTGAGGAGTGCACGGGAGTCGGAGTCTGAACTAGACAAAGTTCAGGAGGGATAACACTTCAGAAGTGTTGTCAGGATCCAGGAACCCATTCCCTGGGAGGAGAAAAGACTAACTCTTCACAGACTTATAAAATATTCTAAGTTGAAATCGAGTAAAATCTCAGGAGGAAGAACACCATCAAGCATTGGATCGTAGTGGAAATCCCTGCAGACCGTCTGAATGAAGGGAGGAGTGCAGGATTTAACCCTGCAAAGATCCAGGAGGAGAATTCAGAGAACCGAACGGATGGTGGAGAATCCCCGAGAAGGAACGCTGAAACCCCGCAAGCCATTGGATCAGGTGGAGCTACGAGTAGGTTAGCAGAGAGACTTTCTTGATTTTCATTTCAGAATTTCGGGGACCATGAGATGAAAAGGAAGGGAACCTTGTATTTCAGGATCCCGAATCGTGAAATCTCGAAATCGCGAATTGACTAGGACCTTCGATCGGGTGTCGGGGTATTTCAGAATTTTGACTTTTCGGCAACTGGGGACCCCAAGGAGCAGAGACATCCCCTTGCATCTTGATTTCGTGAAACATGAAATCTTGAAAAGGAATAGGCACTGGGTTATTTTGGCATTTCGACTTTTCAGCAATCGGGGACTCTAAGGAGCAGAGACATCCCCTTCCATCTTGATTTTGTGAAACACAAAATCTCGAAAAGGAATAGTCGGTGGGTTATTTCAAATTTTCGATGACCAGGAACTCCAAGGAGAAGGAACACTCCTTGCATATTGATTTCACGAAATGCAAAATCCCAAAAAGGAATAAGCGCCAGGTCATTTCGGATTTTCGGCAACCAGAGACTCCAAGGAGTAGGGATACTCTTTGTATCTTTATTTCACGAAACACGAAATCCTGAAATCAAGAGGTGTTGGGCATTTCATCTCTTTGGTGACCAGAGTTTCTAAGGAGAAAGGATATCCCTTGCATCCAGATTTCATGAAATGTGAAATCCAAAAGGAGTGAGAGCCATACCATTTCAAAATTTCGGCTACCGGGGGTTCGAGAGACCAGAAGACGAGACACTTGACTCAGGAAGTCCCTGTCCTCGATAGGAGCCTTTTCAACTTGGCACTTGGTCACAACCCTTGGTCACGCGTTGTGGGGGTGCACGCTTGGCGCCCAAAAAAGACAACTGAGCATTCATAAGGGACCTGTGTAATTTTCCGAAGGATTCTAGTTCGGAACCACAAAGAGCCATTTTGGATCCAGAATTAGAAGATCCTGACCGGGAGGTTGCACAACCCTTAGGAAGGATAGAGGGTCTGCATCAGGCTGCATGGAAGACCAATGGAAATGGCATTGCAGATATTGGATGGTATTTGTGGTCCCAAAGTGGCCCCCATATGTTGAAGCATGTGCCTCCTTGATGAGCAAGAGGCGGTCCTATGAGTGTGGAACACATAACAAATTCAAATTATAGAGCCATCCATCCTGAATAGTGTAGTCTAGGAAGGGGGTATGAATTATCACTATGGGATTTTGCAATTCCACCTAGATCTCTTGAAGGCCGGTGTTAGTAGCATATTGACCCTTCCATGTGTCATAGGTAGCATAACACACTTCTAGAATTGAGATAACTGTAGTGGGAGGTCCTCTTAGAAAATCAACCATCTTATTAGAAGTGCCTTTCTTATATCTAATGACCAAGTCAAATTGTTGTATAGGAGGCGCATTTAAGGTGCCTTTGTTCCTGAATCTTCAACTAAGAGTTGATGAAAATCCAAAGGTGGTGGTTTGTATGAAAAATTGTTTCTTTACCTAGCAAATAATGCCTCCATTACTTGAGGGCTTGAACCAGACTATAAAAATCTTTGTCATAGGTGCTATAATTTTTCCTTGCCTCGGATTGGGTTTTGGAGTGGTAAGCAATGGGGTGTTCTCCCCGTTGAAGTATGACACCAATGGCATATTGTGAGGCATCAGATTCAATCTCAAAGGGGTGGAAGAGGTCTGGCATGTGTAAGACAGGGGATGAGCAGAGGGCTTGTTTGAGGTGAGAAAAGTGATTAGTTTCTTCTTTAGTCCAGATAAATGTAGTAGAACTATTTGAGAGTTGATGCGAAGGATGAGAAAGTTGTGAAAAACAGGGAATGAACTTACAATAGAAATTTATGCCACCCAGAAATATTTTTAGCTCCCTAGATGAAGGAGGTATTGGCCACTGCTTCAATGCTTAGATGCAATTTGGATCTGGTTGAATACCTTCTGAGTGACCACAAAGCTGAGATATGGAACTGAACTCTGATCAAAATATGACTTCTTCTCTTTGACTTGTAAATTGTGTTCTTCGAGGATTTGGAGAACTTGTCGGACATGTTTCATGTGAGTGTCCCATATATGGATAAATATGAGAATTTCATCTAAGTATATGTCATTGATGAGCCTCATAAATGTGGTTGGGTCATTGGTGAGGCCGAAGGGCATAACTTTCCACTCAAAAAGACCAAATTTGGTCTAGAAAGTTGTTTTACAAACATCATCTGGGTTCCTTCGATCCTGATGGTAGCCGATTCTTAAATACAATTTAGTAAACCACTTATCTCCATGGAGGGTGTCAAGTAACTCCTCAATCTGGGGAAGGGTGTAATGGTTTTTTACTGTGGCTTTGTTCAAGGCCCGATAATCGGTGACATGTGCATTTATGAAGTATCTCATTTGGGGATGATAAATGCAGCAAAATCATAGGGAGAAGATGATGGTTGGATGTGACCATATTTGATGAGGTTGGTCAATTGTCTTTCTATTTCTTATGTTTCTTTTGGGGCCAACCGGTATGTAGGGGAATTAGGTAATGCAAATCCGGGGATGAGGTGAATGGAATGGTCAATGTGTCAGGAGGGGGGGAGTCCCGCCAGAGATTGAAACACATCTGCAAACTCTTGGGGGATGGGATTCATTGTTTCAGGAACATGGTGAGTGGTATTGTTTGGTGTTATGGGGTGCACCAGACAGAGAGAAACACATTGGTTTAAATGTACATGCAAGATTTTGTCTTTGGTAGCAAGGGGTTTGGGTGTTGTTGTGGTTAAGATATAAGTGTGGCCTTCTTTGGTAAGTTTGTATTGGTGGGATTTGGCCATATAGATAGCATTTCTTTGGTTTTGGTATGGGATACCTAGCAGAAAATATGAACAATCCAAGGGGAAACATCACAAAGGACAATATCTTTGAATTGGCCAATGGAAAAAGTGATCAGACAACGCTGAGAAGCTAAGAGGCGGGGGTCATCCTTATGGACCCATCCGAGAGGATAGGGTTGTGGGTGGGGAGTAGTAATCAGTTTAAGGTAGTTGAAAATGTCTTGAGACACCAAATTCTTTTGGCTTCCATTGTCCATAATCAGTAAATCCAAGGAGTTTTTAATTTGGTTGTTATGAGTGAAGAGGGGTTGGGTGGAGGAGTTCAAATATTCATGGGTCATTAGGATCAGTGAGGGATCTAATTTTGTGGGATTGTCGAGGGGAAATTATTCTGTATCTTCCACTTGAAGGGGGGGGGGGAATGAGCTCAGTCAGTAGGCTTTTGGTGGTCTTTATATTATGGAGGATTCGACAATATGAAGAATTGTGTGAGGTAGTCTTGTGGAATGAGCACCAGGGTGTCCTTGTATTTGTATGAGGTATGGGATTTTGAGCTTGAGGAGGTGGAAAGCGTACTAAAGGATTGGATTTGGATGGTTGAGAGGAAGAGGGGTTGGTGTAGGGGAAGGACTAAGGAGTACAACCTCTAGGAGCAACTTTCCTTTCTATAGCCAAATCTCTCTGAAATACTTTGTCTAAAGTTGGATTTTCAAACAGCTCTACTTCTCTATGGAACTGAATCAATAAAACAACAACAAACTTCAATATGAGTGCCTCTTCTAGATCTAGAATATGCAGTAAGAGGTGCATATTGTAGAAGAAGTCTATGTAGCCTTGCACTCCTTGGGAAGGGAGTTGTCGGAGCTAGTGCCATTCGAACCACAAATATTGGACATTCTCGGGTGGGTAGAAGAATTTTATCAATGCATCAGAAAGTCGAGCCCAAGTTCTGATGGGTTTGGAGGTAGAGGATTTTGGAGAATCCCCAAGATCTATCACGAATGTGGTCTTCTGTTCCTCTGTATCCCACCAAGTTTGTGCATGTATTTCAAATTGCAAGGTTGTAATCCAAAGATTTCTCTCCTCGGTAAGGCCTGGACATGTATTAAAATAGGCGGAGTGGCTACAGATCCAGGAATCCACAACTTCTCCATTGGTTTGACCAACAAATTTGGGTAGTTGGATTCAAGTGTCCAACCAAAAGGGGTCTATATTGTGTTTTTGTTGCATTCTGAGCAACTCATTGAGGATGGAGGCAAGATCTTGGATGGGATTTGAGGTGCTGGAATCTGAGTCTACTGCCAAGGGATATTTTCCTGGAGGCATTGTGAACAAAGGATGCAAAGTAGAGGATCGGGATTTGTAGTGTGAATAGAGTGCGCAAAACCCCAGAGCTAATGAGATGAGATGGTCTAGAGGGAGAGATCAATATTGTTTTAGATATGTGAAACTCCTCTCTATTTTAGTGGAGATCTATGTGCCCTTGGGGCATGAATAAGTAAACCCTAAAATGGGTGAAATTTGGTTATTTCATGAAAACCCCAAAAAAATTTGGCTCAATTTTCAAGATCGAAAGATTTTCCATGGATCTTGAGGTTCTGATACCAATTGATCTGCC
>CBVK0101929660.1:0-14454 GCA_900067695.1 Picea abies
TTGACCCAATTGGCTCCAATGGTGCTTAGTGAGTGGGTTGATTATTTTGTTGGCTTCAACAAGTTGGTATACCAATGTCACAATATTCCAACATCCCACCTTAAACACAAGTTGGAGGTCAATACTAAAATTACATCAACATCCCCCTTTAGTTTTATTTAGGTTAGGATCAATAAAAAATTATCAATGATAGAAACCAACAAATTGATCAATGCAAGGTGCAACAATGCTCTCAAAAGAGAAGCATGTAACATTGCCACCTCCAAAACAATAACAACACACAATATTCTTTATAAAATAATGAAGCAATACATGCACCAAGCTCACAATGGAGAGTCCTCTTGTCCTGCTAAACATCTTCCATACATAATT
The DNA here is from genome assembly GCA_900067695.1 of Picea abies. NCBI lineage: Eukaryota > Viridiplantae > Streptophyta > Pinopsida > Pinales > Pinaceae > Picea > Picea abies. The sequence continues at coordinate 373 of CBVK0101929660.1, forward strand.
TTGAAGAAACGAGATCATATATACAAGTGATCATAATAGGAACAAAAAAATATCCTCAATGATGTCAACAAACAATCTCCATGCAATCAAACGATCTCTAGTTGATCATTTGAATAGTAATCAATGCTCTAGCTGGTTCATAATCCAACATCAACAAGGTTGGGTTCATACATCTAAACAATCCAATAATCTCGTGAATATTAATAAGGATCTTTAAATCCAATAGTCATATTGCAGTAGTGATATCTCTTATATGTACTCATTGTGAATCACTTGTCGATATTCTTAGTATGTACTTTGTGCTTTATTAGTTGGTACACTTTGTCCATATACACAATAATATTAGGTTACACATCCCACCTTCTCAACAATATATAGGGTTAGTGGAATATTGACATTATCTCAACATATCAAGTTGGGTTTACACATACCAACATGCTCAATATCCCCCCTAAACACAATTTGAGGGATCACTCAACAAAAAATAAGTCTCACAATAAAACCTCCAATCAATGTTGTCCCATATCAACCATGTCAACAATGCCATACATTCCAACAAAAATGTCCAATAAAACAATTGAACAAAGATTGTTGTTGTATTCGATTAATCAATCAATAAAAACAAACTTGAATGTACAACTGCATAATTGACAAAACACATATGTATGTAAACCCCAAACATATGTTCAAGTGTTTCCATAACCAATCATCATTCCAACCACACTCAATTCCTGCAATTGATACTAGTACAAGACTCTTCCTCTTATGCATATTCTACAAATATCTATAAGAATAACTAAGATTTGTAAGAATAATTGTCACCGTAATCCCTCGATGAGGAACTAGAAATCCTTTTGTCACAATGATTTGGATGTAATCCCTCGATGAGGAACTAGAAATCCTTTTGTCACAATGATTTGGATATCAACGTGGAAAAGAGTTTTATTTGTGTTGAACAAAAGGTGAAGGATGTGATTATTTATTAACCAAATGTGTGGGGTTTTGTCCCTCCAAATCAATATAATAGTCATCCAACGTAACATAATAAAACTCTAGCATATCATCAACAACAACCAAATCAAAAATTTGTGCATGATGTGATTCTTGCAAATTAGTGCATTGATCAAAATACGACAATGGAGTCTCACTATATCCAAGTCCTACTCTAAATAGTTTCATCTCAGATCAATTAGAGAAACATTGCCTTGCCCATTATTTACAATTCCACATGCTTGTATGTCCCATCTTACACAACAACCGAGACCTAATACCTCTAGTATGTTTTTGAAACTCTATAGAAATCATTGCATCATCAAGGAAGGTGCATCATCAAGATAATCCTTCTTATCACTAGAAGCATCATCACCACCATAATTATCATAAGAAGTGTCAGTGGAAGCATCTTCAAAAGCATTAGTGGTACATTGTTGAGAGTGTTAAATTTAGAGTTGTTATTAAGTTCTTTTCAGTTTACTAGAGCATAAAAACATAAGTAGGATCATTGAAAGAAACACAATCACAATGTACACAACATTTTATCCTAGGAAACCCTCATGGGGGAGAAAACCCAGAAAAAACTTCCTCAATAATAGATTTCCAATCTAGTGCACTAAAGACCAAACCACCAAGAATAACCCAAGACTGAGCATGTGCCTCTCTCTCCTTCTTATTGCAACTGCGGCTACCTCCAAAAGATGCACACTTTTTGAGTGACTGAGTGAGTGAATGAATGAGGTGCCATCCTCACTTATTTATACTAGCTGAGGGGGCGATAGGGTTATGTCTCTTCACCAAGTAGGGCCAACTTCTTCCAATAGTGGTTACAACCACTTTAATAAACCCTAGGGGACGACTTCTCAAATATCACCATATGAATATGGTTTGACCAATCCACAAAAGGGGATTTGGTCATACATAAGTCCCCACATAATCAATCCACAAAAAGGGATTGATATATATAATAATAACTCAATTATAATTAGAATATTCTTTTTTGTTACAATATTTCAACACTTCCCCTTAACAAGAATGATATTCTACTAACATAACCCAATGCAACATAAACAAGAGAGAGATAGAGGGAAACAACATCATCAACATCTAGAACATTGACTCGCACATCTACAAATCATTGGAAGTTTTTCTCATCGTCATCATTCATAACATGGAGTTGGAGTAGCATCATCATCATCATCTATATGAGGCTGAAACATCAACATAAATTAGTATAAAGCTATAACAACAACATCAACAACACGAGTCTGATACAACATCATCAACAACATGAGGTTGATACAAAAACATCATCAACAACACAAGGTTGATCCAACGTCATAAAGAACATCACGAGGTTGATCCAACATCAACAAAAACAACACGAGGTTGGCACAACAACATCATCAGTACGAGGCTGAGATAACAACATCATCATCATATGGAAACAAAACGAGGCAGGTGCAACAATAACATTTTGTGGTACTCTAACAAAATCATAATATTCCTTACTGGACCTTCAATATCTGCCTAGGAATCATAATATTCCCTAGGATATAAAATCCTAACGTAGCTACCACATGGTACTCTGACAAACCGTCCTTACCAGACCTTTGGGATCTTCCCAGGAATCGAAAGATTCCCTAGGATATAAAATCCTAATGGAGCTACCACTACTGACCACAGTTGGCATATACATGAAAAAGTACTTTGACAAACCGTTCTTACCGAGCCTTCAAGATCTTCCCAGCAATGATCAATCCCATATGATATAAAATCCTAATGGAGCTACCCGTTGTTGGTTAGGATACTATAGTATCATCAACATCAATCCCCATTTTGAGGGAGGTCCTTTCAGAAGACACCAAGCTTGTCTCGAAAGTACTCAAAATTCACATGAGACAGAGGCTTGGTCAACACATTTGCAACCTGCTTATATGTGCCAACATATTGGAGCTTTACAGCTCCCCTTTGCACCATATCATGAATATAGTGATATAGTATTTCTATGTGCTTCGAATTATCATGGAACAATAGGTTCTTTGTCATCTTTATGCAACTCTAGTTATCACATAGAATCATGGTGGCTTCCATCTCCAAATCGAATAGACCTATCAACAACTTCTAAATCCATATGGCTTCACAACTGGAAAAACATGTTGCAATGTATTTTGTTTATGTCGTGCTGAGAGAAATACGGGATTGCTTCCTATTCTTCCATGAAGTCATGGATGACCCCGGACTAAAACAACATCATGAAGTTCTCTTTCTATCAAAAACATTTCCAGCCCAATCTGAATTAGTATAACCAACCAATCTGAAGTCATGATCTCCAGTATAATAGAGACCAAAGTCCAATGTACCCTTAAGGTATCTCATCACAGGCTCTGCAGCTACAAGGTGAACACGTCTAGGTTCTACCAAATACTGACTCAAGGTGTTCACAACAAAGCATATATCGGGCCTGGTATTCGTCACATAGTATGTAAACCTCTGTAGACTTTAGCAGTCAAATCACTGCGCGGAAGGGGTCCCTTGTCCCACAAACAAGGGGGGATCATACACCAATTTGGTGTTTGGCTTGGTTGTGACCTTAAAAATATATTATTATTATTATTATTATTATTATTATCATCATCATCAGTATTATTATTATTATTATTATTAATTAAACTGGGGTTTATAGTGGGGACGTTACAAAGACACTAACAATATCAATGAAAATTCCTTCCGAAGGATGGGTAGGAATGGGTAAGGGGAAACTCAAACCATAGAGAGTAGAATGTGCCTCTTTGAGAAGAGAGGAGTGGTAATCACAAGGTACACATAACTTGTCAAAATTTTAGAATAATATTTTTTTGATATGAAAATATTGCAAAGGAACTAAGTTTGAAGATGTCAGATGTTGGAGACCATTGTAAATTTTCTCAAAATCTAAATCATCTGGATACTATGAAGCCAAAGTTGAAATGGTAGATGTGAAGTGGTGACAATAGTTAAGGAATGAACAGAAGGATGCCAACTCAAACAATCACCCACCATATTTGTGCTTCCCCTTTTGTACTTGATAACAATTGAAATCACTAAAAATAGGATGTCCATTTCATATGCTTAGCTTCTTCAAAAAAAAATTTAGATTGAAGAAATTGCAAAGTTAAATTATCAGTATGCACAATAGTTTATTTACCCATGAAATAATGTCTCTAGTATTTGATAACATCAATTGATGCATAAAACTCTTTATCATAAGTGGAGTAGTGCAAATTGTGAAGCATCAATCTCAATTTAAAAAGGTTGTGGGAGATCGAGCAAGACAAGTACAAGTGAAGAACACAAATTTTCTTTCAAGGTATTGAAAGAATGAAAATGATATTATGTCCACTTAAAAGAAACATTATTCTTTGTTAACTGATTTAAAGGTAAGACAACTCTTGAAAAATTGAGATGAATTTATGGTAGAAGTTGGAAAGACGAAGAAAACTACTCAACTCTATTATATTGGAAGGAATAGACCAGTTTCATAGAATTTCAACCTTAGTAAGATCCAAATTAATTCCATGTTCATTGATGATAAAATAAATATAAGACATTGAAGTTTGAGAAAAAGAACATTTAGAGAGGTTAGCATAGCAATGATTTTGTTGAAGTAGGTGAAAACCCTGTTCCAAGTGTTGGAGATGTGCCTTCCAAGTTTTGGAGAAAGAAATAATATCATCTAAATAGGTGATTAAAAATTGATCAAGACAATATCTAAAAACTTCATTCATTAATCTCATAAAATTAGTTGGGTCATTGGTGAGCCCAAAAGGCATCACAAGCCATTTAAAGAGAGTTGTTTTGGTTTTAAAAGTTTTTTTTTTCAATATCTTATACCTAAACCTTGACCTAATGATATCCACTTTTAAGATCAATCATGCAATACCAAGTCGACTTGATGAAGAATCCACTAAGATTGGATTTTAAAGATTGATTTTAAAGAAGCTACGAGGAATTCATGAGAAGAAAGCTACTATTATGAAGAAATCTTGTGACAAACTTCGTGAAGAAGTTACTTCCTTGTAGGATATTGTGGCGGATAGAAAGTGGAGGACGTATGGAGAGGATTTATAGGTTGAAGGATGAGGTAAATTTATTTCAAATGTATTTCCAGTCCAGACTAATAATTTATTTCCATTTGATAAGTGTTAACATTTGAATAAATATTATGATGTTCTTCTTTTTTAGGTGTATAAGAAGGACAATATTATCTAGGCACTAGATGATCATAATCAAGATCTTGAACATGAAGTAAGAAGTCACAAATCCCTTTGAAGAAATATGATGAAGAAGTTGGTCACTAGATTAAGAGGATTGATGTGAGTGTTAAGTGTTTCTCTCTGTTAAAATATTGTAATTGCGAAGAATATTATAATTATAATTAAGTTATTATTATATAGATCAATTCACTTTTGTGGATTGATCATGTCGGGACTTATGTATGACCAAATCCCCTTTTGTGGATTTTTCAAACCATATTCATATGCTAATATTTTAGAAGTCGATCCCTAGGGTTTATTAAAGTGGTTTTAACCACTATTGGAAGAAGTTGGACCTGCTTAGTGAAGAGACATAACCCTAGCACCCCCTCAACTAGTACAAATAAATGAGGATGGTGCCTCATTCATTTACTCACTCAGTCACTCAACAAGTGCGCATCTTTTGGAGGTAGTTGTAGTTGCAAAAAGAAGGAGAGAGAGGCACATGCTCAATCTTGGGTTATTCTTGGTGGTTTTGTCTTTAGTCTTGGCATTGTATTGGCAATATATTATTGAGGAATTTTTTTCTGGGTTTTCTCCCCCATGAGGGTTTCCCAGGATAATTGAAAATAACTTAATAAAAACTATAAATTTAACATGGAATCAGAGCTTGACTGAATAGAGCACCTTTCACTGGGTAACAAAAAACATCACTGTTGTTGTACAAGAAAATTAGGGATTTTATTGGAAGGGAATTTCTGACTAAAACCACCTAGGGAAGTGTGCCCTAGCCTAGCGCATCACTTGGTAGCTTGAGCACACCTTTTAAGTCACTAGAGCCTCCGAAAAGTCAAACCCTAGTTTTTACTAGTACCAGAAAACCAGAAAACCAAAACCAATACCATAAGTATTAGTCCATATTTGCGTAGATCCAATTTCAAGGGGTAAAATTTGGATTTTTTGAAAACAGATAGCTCCAACCTACTTGCCTCAAATCACATCTCCTGGTAAGTTCAGATTCACTTTCTGAGCACTTTCATTTTCTGGTCATTTTCTTAGCTCCAAGTCAAGATGTCTACAAGCACCAAGCTTGTTGACAAGTTAGAAGGTGTGGAAAACTTTCGTGTCTGGAAGCACAATATTTTACTCATTATTGAAGAGAATGACCTTTCAAAATTCATAAAGGAAAATGTACCAGAACCCAAAAAAGATGCAGCCAAAGAAAAGTACAAGAAGGATATGGTTAGGGCCAAAAGGATTATTGGAGACTCTATTAAAGATCACTTTATCCCTCAAGTGTATTCTAAGAATACTCCAAAAGAGATGTTTGATTCCCTAACTAGAATGTATGAAGGAAATATCATCAACCAAAATATTAACTTGAGAACCCAACTCAAGAATACAAATATGTAGAAAGGAGAAACAATTCAAGACTATTTCTCTAGGGTTACTCATTTCAAAGAATAGTTAGAAGAAATTGGAGACAACTAGGATGAATATGAACTCATAATGGAAACTCTTAATGGTCTCACAAGACATTGGGATTCCTTCATCCAAACCATTTTTGCAAGGAAGGAAAAACTCCAGTTTGACAGTCTGTGGGAAGAATGTGTTAAAAAAGAAGCAAGCGTAGCTAACAGAGAAGAAGTAATATTAAGGGATGAAGATGAAGCCCTATATGCTCATGATAAAGGAGGAAAGAAAATGTCTCATTTCCAAAAGGATACCCACCTCCATAAGGAATCTAATTCCCCAAAGAGATTCACTCACTTCCATAAAGAATCTCACCCTCCAAGGAGATTCCAGAAATATCAAAAGGGTCAAAAAATAGAAAAAGTTGTATCCTCTTATCAATGTTATCATTGTGATAATATGAGACATATTTCTAAGAATCTTCCTACCAGAAGGGAAGAATACAAGAAGATAAATAACAAAAGACATCATGCCCATGCAGTTGAAGATGATGAGCCACCCACAAAGTTGACTAAAGAAGAGATTGAAGATTTTTTTCTATTTTCTACCCTCTCAGGATCTGTGACACCTGGAGAGGATACTTGGCTCATAGACAGTGGTGCCTCTAAAAACATGACAGGTCAAAGGGACATTTTCCCTAGCCTTAAATAAAATAACTTTCCCCATAAAGTTACCCTCAGAGATGATTACTAGTACCCTATCAAAGGAGTGGGAGAATCCACCTACAAACTTGATTCGGGGACCTCGATGAAAATGAAGGATGTACTATATGTACCAGGTTTGACAAAGAACTTACTTTATATCTCAGATTTAGATAAGAAAGGTTTCATGGTTGCATTCATAGATGGTGAAGTTCTTATGTGGCCTAAAGGAAAAACCATAAAAGATGCAATTGTCATTGGAACAGAAGAAGGTGGCTTGTATAAGTTAAAAAGTCACTCAGATACAACCTTGACTCACTCCACTAAGATTCCATGTGAAATTTGGCATAGAAGAATATCTCACATCAACTACAAATACTTACCATATGTAAGAAAAGTATTTACAGGTCTACCATAATTCAAGGTTGATGATGAAGGTGTGTGAAAGAGATGTGCACAACGAAAGAACATAAATAATCCTTTCCTAAAGAGCGACAACAAAGCAGAAGGAATCTTGGAGCTCATCCACTCAGATGTATGTGGTATAATTCTATCAACCTCTCTTAGTGGGTATGTATACTATGTGTTATTTATTGATGATTATTCTTGCAAGACCTCGGTTTATTTATTGAAATCAAAATATGAAGTATTTGGAAAATTCAAGGAATTCAAAGCCTTGATAGAAAATGTCTCTGAAAGAACAATCAAGATACTCAGGTCAGATAATGGAGGAGAATACACCTCAAAAGAATTTTTAAGATTTTGCAGAGATGTCGGGATTAAGAGGGAGCTCACCACTCCCTATAATCCTCAACAAAATGGTGTAGCAGAAATAAAGAATAGAACAATAATGGAAGCATTGAAGACTATGATCCACGATCAATATCTTCCAATGCAATTATGGGATGAAGCAGCAAGAACAACATTTTATGTACAAAACGGATTATCCCATAGTGCACTTGGATTCAAAACCCCTGAAGAAATGTTCTCCGAAAAGAAGCCAGAAGTAATCGATCTCAAAATATTTGGTTGTCCAATTTTTGTACACATTCTAAAATAAAGGAGAACTAAGTTGGATCCTTCAGAAAAGAAGGGAATATTTGTTGGATACTATGCAGTCTCTAAGGCCTTCAAAATTTACATACCATATTACCATCATATTGATATCAATGGAGATGTAACCTTTTATGAAGATGCAACACTCAAGAAATCAAGGAGATTCCATCCTGAAGAAGTATATGAAGAAGAACCTGTAGCTCCTAGAGTTGCATAACCTGTGAAGGAAGTTACAGTTACCCCTGATGATGAGATTCCAGAAGATCATGATATGACAGAATATCAAGAACCTCCCCAGATGAATATCTGTCACAAGAGAAATCTATCTTGGGCAAGGGAACTTATTCAAGATGGAGAGAAGTATGGTGCCCCAGAAGGAACCATGATACAAAGAAAGAAACCTAAGCTATTCTCCAGTTATATGGCATTGATGTGTGATCTCATAGAAAAGGAACCTACTTGATTTGAAGAATCCATTCAAAAGAAAGAATGGGTGGATGCCATGACAGAAGAATACCAATCCATTATAAAGAATGATGTATGGGAAATAGTTCCCAAACTGAAGAACAAATATGTGGTATCTTCCAAATGGATATACAAGATAAAACATGTTGCAAACGAAACTATTGAAAAACACAAAGCAATATTTGTAGCTCGTGGATTTTCTCAAAAGGGAGGCATTGATTATGAAGAGTTGTTTTCTTTTGTATCCAAATACACTTCTATCAGAACCATCATACATCTTGCAGCCAAGATGAACTGGAAGTTACACTAGATGGATGTGAAAATAACCTTCTTAAATGGTGTTATTGAAGAATAAGTGTATATAGAACAACCACAAGGGTTTGAAGTTGAATATATAAAGACTCATGTCTGCAAATTGAAGAAAGCTTTGTACGGATTGAAGCAAGCTCCCAGAGCTTGGTATGGAAGAATTGATAGTTTCATGACGAGCTTGGGATTTAACAAGAGTAAATTGGATTCTAACCTTTGCTTCAAGGTTATGAATGATGAGGCAGTTATATTTCTATTGTATGTGGATGACTTATTCTTAACATGAGAAGAAAATATCATCAATGATTGTAAGAAAAATCTCGTTGCAGAATTTGAAATGAAAGACCTAGGCATGATGCATTATTTCTTAGGTCTTGAAGTTTGGCAAAGCCCAGAGAAGATATTCCTTAACCAAGGGAAGTATGCAATTGAAAAATTGAAGAGGTTTGATATGTTGGAATGTAAATCCATGAACACACCCATGGAAATAAAATCGAATCTCCTGGTTGATACTTTGTCAGAATTCGTTGATGCTACTCTGTATAGACATATCATTGGTTCATTGATGTATCTGATGAATACCAGGCCCGATATATGCTTTTTTGTGAACACCTTGAGTCAGTATTTGGTATAACCTAGACGTGTTCAGCTTGTAGTTGCAAAGCATGTGATGAGATACCTTAAGGGTACATTGGACTTTGATCTCTGTTATACTGGAGATCATGACTTCAGAATGGTTAGTTATATTGATTCAGATTGGGATAGAAGTGTTTCTGATAGAAAGAGAACTTCATGATGTTGTTTCAGTCTGGGGCCAACCATGACTTCATGGCAGAACATGAAGAAATCCAATATTTCTCTCAGCACGAGATAAGCGGAATACATTGCAACTTGTTTTTCCAGTTGTGAAGTCATATGGCTTCAAAAGTTTTTGACGAATCTATTCGATCTAGAGATGGAACCCACCGTGATTATATGTGATAACCAAAGTTGTGTAAAGATGACAGAGAACCTAGTGTTCCATGATAATTCGAAGCACATAGAAATACGATATCACTATATTCATGATATGGTGCAAAGGGGAGTTGTAAAGCTCCAATATGTTGGGACAGATGAAAAGGTTGCAAATGTGTTGACCAAGCCTCTGTCTCGTGTGAAGTTTGAGTACTTTTGAGACAAGATCGGTGTTGTCTAAAAGGACCTCCCTCAAAATGGGGATTGATGTTGATGATACTATAGTATCCTAACCAGTAACAGGTAGCTCCATTAGGATTTTATATTCTATGGGATTGATCATCCCTGGGAAGATCTTGAAGATCTGGTAAGAATGGTCTGTCAAAGTACCTATGCATGTATATGCCAACTTTGGTCAGTAGTGGTAGCTCCATTAGGATTTTATATCCTAGGGAATCTTTTGATTCGTGGGAAGATCCTGAAGGTCCGGTAAGGACAATCTTTCAGAGTACCATGTGGTAGCTCTTTTAGGATTTTATATCCTAGGGAATATTATGATTCCTAGGAAGATCTCGAAGGTCCGGTAAGGATGGTTTTTCAGAGTACCATAAAATTTTGTTGTTTTACCTGCCTCATTCTATTTCCATATGATGATGATGTTGTTAGATCATCCTTGTACTGATGATGTTGTTGTGCCAGCCTCGTGTTGTTGTTGATGATGTTGGATCAACCTCGTGATCTTGTTAATGATGTTGGAACAACCTCGCGTTGTTGATGATGTTTTTGTATCAACCTCATGTTTTTGATGATGTTGTATCATAATCGTGTTGTTGATGTTGTTGTTATAGCTTTATACTAATTTATGTTGATGTTTCAGCCTCATACAGATGATGATGATGATGCTACTCCAACTCCATGTTGTGAATGATGATGATGAGAAAAACTTCCAATGATTTATAGATGTGCCAGTCAATGTTCTATATGTTTATGATGTTGTTTCCCTCTCTCTCTCTTGTTGATGTTGTACTAGGTTATGTCAGTAGAATACCCTTCTTGTTAAGGGGGAGTGTTGAAATATTGTAACAACGAAGAATATTCTAATTATAATTGAGTTATTATTATATAGATCAATCTCCTTTTGTGGATTGATCATGTGCAGACTTATGTATGACCAAATCCCCTTTTGTGGGTTGGTCAAACCATATTCATATGGTGATATTTGAGAATTCAGCCACTAGGGTTTATTAAAGTGGTTTTAACCACTATTGGAAGAAGTTGGATCTACTTGTTGAAGAGACATAACCCTAGTGCCCCCTCAACTAGTATAAATAAGTGAGGATGGCGCCTCATTCATTCACTCACTCACTCACTCAACAAGTGCACATATTTTGGAGGTAGTTGCAGTTGTCATAAGAAGGAGAGAGAGGAACATACTTAGTCTTAGGTTATTCTTGGTGGTTTGGTCTTTAGTCTTGCCATTGTATTGGAAATCTATTATTGAGGAAGTTTTTGTTGGGTTTTCTCCCCCATGAGGGTTTCCCGGGATAAAATGTTGTGTACATTGTGATTGTGTTTCTTTCAGTGATCCTACTTATGTTTTTATGCTCTAGTAAACTTAAAAGAACTTAATAACAACTCTAAATTTAACCCTCTCAACAATATACCACTAATGCTTCTAAAGATGCTTCCACTAACACTTCTTATGATAATTATATTGGTGATGATGCTTCTAGTGATAAGAAGGATGATCTTGATGATGTACCTTCCTTGATGATGCATTGATTTCTACAGAGTTTCAAAAACATACTAGAGGTATTAGGTCTCGGTTGTTGTGTAAGATGGGACATACAAGCATGTGGACTTGTAAATAATGGCCAATGTATTGTTACTCTAATTGATTTGATATGAAACTATTTAGAGTAGGACTTGGATATAGTGATACTCCATTGTCGTATTTGGATCAATGCACTAATTTGCAAGAATCACAACATGCACAAATTGTTGATTTGGTTGTTGTTGATGATATGCTAGAGTTGTGTTATGTTACTTTGGATGACTATTATATTGATTTGGAGGGACAAAACCCCGCACCTTTGGTTAAGAAAGAATCACATCCTTCACCTTTTTTTCAACACAAATAAAATTCTTTTCCATGTTGACATCCAAATCATTGTGACAAAATATATATATATATATATAGAAGATGCATAAGATGAAGAGTCTTGTACTAGTATCAACTGCAAGAATTGAGTGTGGTTGGAATGATGATTGGTTGTGGAAACACTTGAACATATGTTTTGGGTTTACATATATATGTGTTTTTTCAATTCTGCAGTTGTACATTCATGTTTGTTTTTCATTGATTGATTAATTGACTATAGTAGCAATATTTGTCGGATTGTTTTATTAGACATTTTTGTTGGCATGTATGGCATTGTTGACATGGTTGATATGGGACAAAATTGATTGGAAGTTTTGTTGTGAGACTTATTTGTTGTTGAGTGATCCCTCAAATTGTGTTTAGGGGGGATATTGAGAATGTTGGTATGTGTAAACCCAACTTGATATGTTGAGATAATGTCAATAGTCCACTAACCCTATATATTGTTGAGAAGGTGGGATGTGTAACCTAATCTTATTGTGTAGATGGACAAAGTGTACCAACTAATAAAGAACAAAGTACATACTAAGAATATCGACAAGTGATTCCCAGTGAGTACATATAAGAAGATATCACTATTGCAATATGACTATTGGATTCCAAGATCCTTATTAATCTTCATGAGCTTATTGGATTGTTCGGATGTATGAACCCAACCTTGTTAATGTTGGATTATGAACCAACTAGAGCATTGATTACGAGTCAAATGATCAACTAGAGATCATTTGATCCCATGGATATTGTTTATTGACATCATTGAGGATATCTTTTAGTTCCTATTATGATCACTTGTATATATGATCTTATTTCATCAACATTATGTATGAAATATGTTTAGCGGGACAAGAGGACTCTCCATTGTGAGCTTGGTGCATGCATTGCTTCATTATTTTCTAAAGAAGATTGTTTGGAGTTATTGTTTTGGAGGTGGAAATGTTACATGCTTATCTTTTGAGAGCATTGTTGCACCTTGCATTGATCAATTTGTTGGTTGATATCACTGATCATTTTTTATTGATCCTAACCTAAATAAAACCAAAGGGGGATGTTGATGTAATTTTATTATTGACATCCAAGTTGTGTTTAAGGTGGGATGTTGGAATATTGTGACATTGGTATACCAACTTGTTAAAGTCAACAAAATAATCAACCCACTCACTAAGCACCATTGGAGCCAATTGGGTCAACAATTAGGGCATATGTAACCTAACTCACGCGGGCCTATTGGAATACTTAAACAAACATTTGTGGCTTATGGGACCACACTTACAGTTTCAAGTAAAGAGCCCAAACTTATATATATGAGAGGATTTAGCCTCATTTGTATTGTATTTTATTAAGAAATCATTGTGAGATTGTATTGTATGGCTCATCATGCATTGTGATGATGATTTGGATTTATTTTAATGAATATTAGGGTTTCAATAATAATCACAAAAAATATTATCTCTCATGTTGATGATTTGAATATGGTGTTATATCTTATGTTAGATATTTTTGTGGTGATGTGGTAAGTTATGACATGAGTGAGATATGCTTAACTTGTGAAAATCTAACAAGTAGTTGATCACCTCCTATCAAAGTAGGAGATGACCTTCTCTAAACCATTCTTTGAGGACAAATCATCTTTTAAGGGGGAGGACCTGCCACATATATAATGCATGTCACTTGTAATAATAATATACAAATAGATATGATATGTTAATAAATATAAACATATTGTTGATACATAACTAAACTCCATAAACATATAATTAATATATAGATAGCCTCCATCTCAAGGGTCATGTTTAGT
>CBVK0101929707.1:0-23565 GCA_900067695.1 Picea abies
TATTTTCGAAATGGAGCAATTTGTAAAATATTGAGTTGTATGTATTTTCATTTTAGAATTTGTTGTCACTGTACTATATCCCTGGCTTCATTAGGCAATCTTCTGGGTGCTAGAAATTAGTATCAGAATGGTTGATAATAGATGTTATGTATGAGCAGTTCCCAAGATCTGGTGCACACTCATCCTTAGTGATAATGAACAACCCTTGGGTTGGCCATTTGTAGTAAATATACTTAAATCATAAGAATATTGATGACTATGATGTGTTTATAATGTAGAGTACACATCCTTCTTGTTGAAACATAGTAAGAATAACACCCTCCCTTTTTAAACTAGGTTATCATTATTTTCGAAGCACAAGTAATGGAACATGAAAGAACAGACCTTATTGCTTCTAAAATTTGAGTGTTTTGTTGCACTAATGTTCTGAAAATATATTATTTTATATTTTCAAATCCTCAAAATCTATTTGAAATTGTGATTGGGTTTTAAGGAAATCATATAGTATCATGATATTATTTTATATTTTCAAATCCTCAAAATCTATTTGAAATTGTGATTGAGTTTTAAGAAAATCATATAGTATCATGTCTCTTCCTACCTTGATTCTTGACTCAAACATTTGTGAATATCATAGAGTCTAATGGTGGCAATCATGTAAACTTGTGTCATATCTTCTCTCATGCTCATAGCAACCGATTACACAGAAACAAATGACAATGTGAGATGCTTCGATAATGGCTGGAGCATGTGTTTGTCTGATCACACTCAAAAAACAGTGTCTAGGTAGCTAAACATGATCTGGTACTGATATGATATATACCCGGTTTTTATTCGTTGTACATTGAAGGTGTTGGTAAAGATGTAGTTGGGAGAATCTATAAATAATTTTATATATAAAGAAAGAGGAATCCCTTGTCACATGATTAGAAATATGGTGTGGCAAGAGAATGGAGTGTAAGACAAAGACCTGTCACTACCTTAAAAGAAAAAGGAAAATAAAATCCTTAGCTCATCAACTGTTTGGATTTGATTGTTAGCATCCACCTTGGTTGGCAACGTCTTAGACTATGTTTTCTCGCTTCAGAATAATTTTCCCCTTCGCTTCCTTAGCATGCGCTTGGAGCATGTTGTCGAGTATTGACAACAACCTCTTGGGCGAATAATGGAGACTGCGCACCTACATCCCTTGGGCTATCCAATTGTTGTATGCACCCTTCTCTAGAGAAATCCCAATAGTTTGACTTCCATCTATGCACACCTCTCCTCATCCTACTTGTTGGCACTTAATTCATGCCATCATAGCTTAACCCCTACCCCAGTTGGCACTCCAACCAACGAGTATTCTTCTCACGTCATCCTCATTTAATGAATTAGGTTGGGAATTCCCTTCCTACTCCCCCTTGCTTGATACGTTGTGCCTAGGTAGATGAACAACGACCTTCTCTTATAACAATTTTATTGATTAACTTTTGAGGCACGAAGACCCCGATTTCCCTCGATTTTTAAAAGTGTGAGTAAGCTGATATTTTTAATGACATGGAAAATGACTTTGTTATTTAATATTAATAATATGTAAGTTACTAACAACTTTGTAAATCATTAATAATGTGTAGTTTATTAATAGCATTGTAAATGATATTTGTTTTAAAAAAAAAGAAAAAACTCTCAAGCCTTTCATGCTAGATTATGTGAGAGATTATTGGTTTTTTGAATGCTCCCTTATTTTTGTTTCTATATATAAAGAATGATTTTAGGAGCTATATATATATGGCTCTTGTTTGAGTCTACGCAGGTTAGGTGGGATGGAGTGAGGTAATTATTGATTTATTTAGTTTAATGATATTTTATATTAAATGAGAGACTTATAGTTGCACTGTGGGGTTTTAATGGATATGATAAATTATGAGAGTGCATGATGCACGCTCATTTCAAACTCCACTTCTTATTTGAGAATCATATTTATCTTGCATTCAAGTGTTGTCGGACGATATTCATCTCAACCTTTATTGCCACTAGTTCAGACATAGTTCCCCTTTTTCATTTGAAACTGAAGTTGGTAACACAAGAAAAGAATAATAACCTCCTTGTAAATAGTAATTTTTTCCTTTATCTATTTTGGGGCCAAAACATTGTGTGAGTTATATGTAAGTATCAAGGAAAAATAATATAGAGAGTGATAGTACTAAATGCTAATGTCTTTTTCTGATTTGTGTAGAATTTAAGAATGTTTGGATAGGTATTACTTATTCGTGTGCTTAAGTAAATATGTTTATGATTGTATTACGTAGTATTATTTGTGCACTCTTATAAGGAGGTTGTTATATGATGGATTGTATTACAATTTGATTGAGTTCACCTATTAATGTTGTGTGCATTTATTCCAATGGTTAGAATGTCTAAATCAACATGAAACTCAATGTTTGATTTTCATTTACTTATTTACTCCTTGCACACAGAATTTATGGTAAGGAATGTATGTTATTGATATTACCTCTCGCACTCCATGGAATAGGTGTTGAATTTTATGTTGACTACAATGTGCCTTGATTGATGATGAAATGGGAATGATTGAGTGTCTTCGTTTGTGCCTTAATCTATTGAAATTTTACCTTGCATGCTTAATTGAGCTGTAAATTAATAATTACTACTTGCGCATATGGATTGATGTAATATATGATGGTTTAGATCATAGACTTTTGCGCAAATGAATTTTCTATAATGGATATTGGTTTGGAAATTATTTATTTTGTGCCTCGGCTTACGTCGTCACTAGTCGGATTAGTAATTAGGTTTTCTTGTGCATTGGAATTGTTATGTTACGTGTGTCGGTTAATAGAATGCCATGCGTCGAGATGATCGTTGATGATGCTTGATTGAATTAACAATCGATTACTAGTGTTCCTTTAATCATGTTGACGAATGATGGAATTATTTATTATTTCCTAGTGTGCCTAAATTGTTGATATGTAACTTATGGATTAATCGATTAGAATGCTCATGCGCTATTCATTAATGTGATGTATGAATAATTGATTAATTATACTCCTTGTACGCAATGAATTTTCAGGTAGTGTTGATGGTTTTAGAGTTAGATATTTTGCGTGAAATGAAAGTATATTCTGACGAGTGATTGCACATTTGATTTAGATTCGCACCATGAATAATTTTTATTGCTTTCTACCTTGGATGTAAGGTGGTTTAAGTTGTGTTATGTGATTGATTACTCGAGCACCAATTTAGATTGATGTTTTAAATTCCTAAAGTATCACTGAGAAAAAAAATACAAAAACAAATTGTGACTTGTTGGACGATGTTGTTATCGTAACGGTGGGGTCATTACATATGGTATCAGAGTGGGTTCAACTCTGCGACTGTGGATATCCATGCCTTCCACTAAATAAATCCCTTGATTTATACTCAACACTAACTGAATTATTAACATGTCCTTATAGTAATCATGGTTAGAGGATGTTGTACAGATTCATGACATGGTGCCAAGGGAGAAGGCGTGATGCCTCGAGTAGCACCTGCGCCAGAGGGGTCCTACCCCCGAGGAGAAGAAAAAGTCTTTAGCATGAGTGGATTGATGCCCCAGATGCGTTGGGTATGACAGTTCCATGGAAATGTTAGAGGTATTCACTAACCATCTGTACTAAGATAAGGACAGGGTACCTGTACCCCTAAGGGTCCTCAACATGCCCTAGATAGTACTGGTATCTTTCATAGAAAACTCGAGAGGGTTAAGTTCTCAAGTCCATGAGTGTCGTGGATAGCTTAGCTATCGAGGCATGGTTGGAGAGCTAGAAGATGTGCTTTGTGCTTTGTGATTTTGACCTCCATCACGAAGGTCCACATAAGCGGCCTTCAGCTAAAGGGGAATGCTCTTGTATAGAGGAAGACAATCCTACCTCAACTAAACATTGTTGTCGAATCCATGTTAATAGAACGGTTCTGGGAGAAGTAATTGTGAGAGGCATTCATTGAGCACCGACTCGATGAGTTCAATGCCTTACGTCAGGGTGGTCGTATGGTGCCAGAATATGATACCAGATTTTTAGAGCTACTCTGGTATGCCTTGCATATTAAGACTAAGAGGTTGGAGATCAACAAGTTTGTGATCAGACTTAAATCTATATTTTGTCCAAAAATGAGTATATAAATTCCTTGGATGTTGCATGTTATAGTCCAATAGGGCTCATAGATAAGGAAGAATCGATCGTGGGAGACCGGGAAGGACTCCTACAAGACCGTCTGGACTGACAGCATCTGGTGCGCATCAGCATTAGACATCGACCAGACAAGACATCTCAGTCTTAAGATACATCTATAAGACCCTTTTTCATGACACCTTGATGATAGGTTCCTCAGTAGAGGGCTCCCTACAGGGGAACACCACATCCATGAAAGCACCACTCGCAACTGCCATTTAGGCTTGTCAATAGAACAAACACAGATCTTAGACTGGTGGGCCAAAAAATTCTATTAAGGGGCTAGGAGTATGGGATCAGAGGTGGGAGATAGACATGTGGAGAGTTATCTTACCAGTAAGACTGTCTTGTTGAAAGGGCTAGAGAGGACAAGTTAACAGGACACACTACCATGGTGGAGATGGGAAAGGTCCATAGGATTCATAAATGTGGTAATTAATCGCCAGGCTGAGAACTAGTCCACTATGATCAAGGCATCATGTGCCATATCAAAATGAAATTTTAGTATTTGTTAGACCCCGGTGCTACAGAGAGATCTATTTCTAGAACTACACTAAGGGATTTATCTAAAGGCATTCAACAAGATGAGTTTATATTTCTCGATATGGCTTTGGCTACCAACTGGATGGTTGGAGGAAGGGGTATGAACTTTATCTTTAACTTGGGGATAGTTTAATGAAGTCTGACCTATGTCACGATCTTAATATCTTATGACGACATGATCAGTATGGACTGGTGGAAATCGCATGATGTGATACTCAATGGTAAGATGAGGCGATTGAGTTGGAACGACGATGAAGGACAAAGAAATGTGATTGTAGGAAGAAAATTGGGAGTATCCCCGAAGTTCATTTCTTCCCTATATTTACAAGAGAGCTCCCACAAGGATGCAAGTTATATGCATACTTAGCATCAAATTTCAAGGGCATGGAAGAAGGATTAGAAGACCTTCCGGTAGTATGATAGTTTGCGAATGTGATTCCTAGAAGAATTACCAGGTGTGCCACCAGAAGACAACACAAAATTTACCATCGAACTAAAACTTGGAACTGAATCGATGGAAATAAATCCTTATCGGATGTTGACCCATGAGTTACAGGAGTTAAAAGTGCAGCAGAAGGAGTTTTTGGACCTAAGACTTATACGTCCCATTGTATCACCTTGGAGTTCCCATGTTAATTTGATACGAAATAACGATGGGTCGAGGATACTCTCCTTGACTACCGTCGAGTATTCCTTGAAAACATTTTGATATTTTCTTGAATGATGGGAGATCAAGATGAACTTTTACGCTTGGTACTACAGTGTTGTGAGAGAAATGGGAAGCGGTCACAAAGCTATCGAGGATTCATTGCTTAGGGCATTGATCTTCCACGAAGGAATCGGTGTGGATCCAATGAAGGTAGAGGCTATTGTGGAGTGGCCTATGCCAACAAATGTCCCAGAAATGTGTACCTTCATGGCTTTAGCGAGATATTATCAAAGGTTTGTCGAGGTTTCTTAAAAGAGAGAAAATCTGATTATGGAAATAAAGAAGAAGAAAAAGAAGTTTTTGTGGACCAAGAAATGCACGGAATCATTTTGAAGGCTCAAGGAGATGTTGATGACAACACCAATACTGAAATTCCCTGGTGTGGATGAGGGCTTCTTGGTATGCACCAATGCATCCAAGGAAGGATTAAATGAAGTCTTAAAGAAAAACGATTGAGTGATCGCTTACATCTTGAGGAAGTTAAGGAAGTGTGAGGAGAACTATGCGACGCAGAAATTGGAGATGTTAGCCATTGTGTATGCCCTGAAAGTGTGGAGACAACACCTCAATGGATGGGATTTCGAACTAAAAATGGACCATTATGGTTTAAAACACCTTTTTACACAAAATGAATTGAACGCGTGGTAAGGGATTTGGTCAGAACTTCTTATCGATTACAATTTTGAGATTTCCTACTTAAAAGGAATAATGAATAGAGTGGTAGACACGTTGAGTCGAAGACCACGCATATTTTTAGTGATACCTCTTCAAATGAATCTATGTGAAAATAGGGTGAGGAATTTTTTGGGCAAAACCCCATCTTGGTACCAAAATTGAGAGATATATTGTGGACAATGATAGATCTTTGAGATACAATAAATGGATTTACTTACAGCCAATGAAAAATTGAGAAATTTTTATCTTATGCAAAGTTCATAGAGCAGTGTAAATGAATCATCCATGAGTCATGAAGATGAGGACCGACCTTAAGCCCTTATCCTTATGGAAGGGATAAAGTAGGACATCGTCAACTATGTGGCGAGATATCTAGAAGGTCATCAGAGGAAGGATGAACATAGACATCTGACAGAATTTCTACGACCACACGCCATTCTAGAATCAACCTAGGTGGTCATTTCGACAGACTTCACAGTTGAAATATTGTTGACGAAAAGGATGAACGACCTGATTGTTGTGGCAGTTGACACTCTAATGAATATTTAACATTTAGTCCCTATGCGTACAATGGACCAAGTGTCAAGTATATCTAGAGTTTATATCAACAATATTTTGAGACTTCCAGACGTACCAAGGAATCATAATAATATCCAATAAGGGATTCGATGTTTGTAAGATGATTTTGGATGAGTTTCCCAAGAGGCCTTGGGAACACCACTGAACTTTAGTACAACATGCCCCTGAGATAGACATGCTGACCGAAGGAACAAACCATTTTTGGAAGTTTGTGTTGCGTATGTGTGTGTTGGACCAACATAAAAGTTGGGAATAGTTATGGAAGCTGGTTGCATTTGCGTGCAACAACAACCATATGAGGTTCTTGATGGGTGACCATGTTAGATGCCTTGATTTGGGATCAAATATACGATCGGGTCCTAGTAGGACTAAAAGTGATCCTAGAATTGAAGGAACAATTACAAATGATATGAAAAGGGATGGAAGAAGTGTAGGATCGGCATAAGGGTTTTTCGATGCTCATCACATCAACCATAATTATGAAGCTTCTAACGGCTAGTCATGCCTCTTTATTTTAGGTGTTTCATGATGTTTATCTTGTATCCATGTGTGACTTTAGGTCAGTGATCCTACGCATGAGATTGACTGATTTCTTGGGGGATGTTGGGCGAGGGTGTGCTCATGGCTGAGCCAATCCACTTTTTGGACCATCACATTCGACAAATACGATATACAAATATCGATCAGGTCAAGTTACAATAGCACAGTTATAGTCCACACTTGGCTAGCTGGGAGGACACATATGATATGCGTCAACAGTTTCCTTTTTGTTGTTAGCTAGACATTTAGATATTGTTAGATACTTTATTTCTGCATTTGTATAATGTGAAACTTCAAGACAAAGTTTGAAACAAGAAGGGGTGTAAATCCCTCTCTTTCGCACACCTGATGTGACTTATTCTTTGAGGACACTTGCATGCAAGTGATCTTGTTCATTATATGATTGACTACTTCACTTATGGATTCTGATGAGGATATTGTGGATTATGGTGTCATGTTATGTTATTAGGTATAGACAGGTACTATTGACTAGATTCTCCTAAGTGTACATGACTCCTAACCGATTGAGGATGTTGATGTCATCGATGGACCTCCTTGGAATCTGGATTGAGTAAGGGAGTGGAATTTTTATGGTTTGCGTATTTTTTTTATTTCATATGTTGCTTATGACTGCTATATTAGGATGTTGATTATGGATCACTAACATGTTTCACTGATGGATGCAGGATGACGATAGCTTGCTAACCAGACTCACATTTGGAGTAAAGGGGTCATGCACGACAACCAGATATATTGAGGGATAGGTGTAGCGGCATCCATTTCACAGCCTATTAGCACTCCCACCATGGCTCAAACTGTAGGTTAATGATTACCTAGTTAGAGAGATCCACGATGTCGTGAGGGAGGAATGTGACAATTGCTCATGATGATTCTAAGGGGCATGAAATAAGGTAGGTTCATTATTTATTATATGCCCTTGGTCTCCCACAAGGTCACCTAACAGAGTATTGACTCCAAGTAATTGACGTCTAATAAAATTAGTCAAAAGGCAAGTGGCACCCTTGGACCATGTAGTGTGTCTTGAAGGGCACATTGCATAAATGAAACTCAATGAAGGTGAGTGGCACCCTTGGAGCACGTAGTGCTTCTTAAAGGGCATGTTGTAGTTTTAACACTGGTGATTCAATGAACCTAGGTACCTAGAAAACAATATCTCATTTTGTCCTAGTCAACCTGAAAATAAATGTGGTATGAGTAAAGTTTATTATTTATAAAATTATCTTTAAAAAAATGCTAAGCCTAGTGAAATTAAAGCCTAGGTCTAAACAGGATATGAGGTCTAAAAATTAATTAATCCATTAATAAATGGGGGATAGTGAAAAATCAAATTTAGAATCTAAATAGAATTAAATTATCCAAAAATTAATTGTTGCCTATCTGAAAGACTTGCTAATTCCAAACTTAGACAAAACGGGGAAATTAAATGAAAATGGAATGTGGAACATAGAAAGGAATCTACTCTAGAGAACTTTCCTCAAATGAAATCGAATAAGCTTTAAGAATGATGTCAGTCATTAAAAGAAATTGAGGGAACAAAGGGACAACAAGGAGCATTTTTAGGAATGCTTTTAGGTGGGTGAGGGAATTTGGAAATTTCAATTAATTAATTAAATGAATTTGTGGTGACACCAAGGGATTGGGTGACAAGTGTATGAGGGAGATTTTTTCCTAAATTATTTTTTAATCAAACTAATTTAAGGTGAAAATGGAAATATCACTAACGAGAAACCTATAAATGAAATGACAGGGAAGGGGAATGAGGGACGTTTGTTAGGTGTAAGGTTACGATGCCAATATTTTTCTTGATTCATTTTTCTTGTGGGAGTTGGGATGCCCAGCTCGATTAGAGAGTGGTATCTCTACATCGTGAGGTGATCTGGGAGCTATATTTGTCTCTGGTTTTGGTGTGCATGCCTCTTTGCGGATCAAGGGGATCAGGGGGAAGAAGAGTACCCCTAGTGTTGGCTCGGAGGTACCTATGAGGTATTAGCTATTATCAATAAGGAGCGAGGAGGATCACTAGATGTCGATGAATATCTCCAAGCCCACTTTCGTCGGTGATGGCAATTTCGATAAGTTAAATGGTACTAGGTTGATAGTATGTGTATGGTTTAATTTTCGCAATTACGATGTCTCCTTGTTTTCACCTTGGATCTATTTGTAATAAGGATTATTTATGTAGTTGATGTCACTTTATTTCACAATGGACCTAGTCATAATAAGGATGATATATGTAAATTGATGTCACTTTATTTTTGAAATGGAGCAATTTGTAAAATATTGAATTGTATGTATTTTCAGTGAAAAATCTATTGTCATTGTACCATATCCCTCGCTTCATTAGGAAATCTTCTGGGTGTCAGAAATTAGCATAAGAATGGTTGAAAATAGATGTTATGTATGAACGGTTCCCAAGATCTCATTCACACTCATCCTTAATGACAATGAACAGGTATTGGGCTTGCCATTTGTAGTAAATATACTTAAATTATAATAAGATTGAGGATTGTGTTATATTTAGAATGTACAATATGCATCCTTCCTATGAAACTGAGAAAGAATAACACTCTCCCTTTTTAAAGTAGCTTATCATTATTTTCGAAGAATAAGTAAGAGAACACGAACGAACAAACCTTATCCCTTCTAAAATTTTAGTGTTCTATTGCACTAATATTCTGAAAATTTATTATTTTATATTTTCAAATCCTCAAAATCTATTTTAAACTATGATTTAGTTTTAAGGAAATCATATATTATCATGTCTCTTCCTACCTTGATTCTTGACTCAAACGTTTACAAATATCACAGAGTCTAATGGTGGCGATAATGTAAACTTGTGGCATATTTGATCTCATGCTAAGAGTAACCGATTACACAGAGACAAATGAGAATGTGGCATGCTTCGACAATGGCTCAAGCATGTGCTTGTGTGATCGCACTCAATGAATAGTGTCTAGGTAGCTAAACACGATTCGATATTGATCTGATATATACCTGGGTTTTATTCGTTGTAAGGTGAAGGCATTAGTGAAGCTGTAGTTGGGAGAATCTATCAATAATTTTATATATAAAGAAAGAGGAATCCCTTATAATAGGCTTAGAAATATATTGTGGCAAGAGAATGGAGCTTAAGACAACGAAGTGTCACTGCCTTAAAACCAAAAGGAAAATCAAATCCTTATCTCACCAACCATTTTGATTTGAATGTTAGCATCCACCTTGGCTGGAAACGTCTTAGACTGTGTTTTTGCCCTTCAGAACAATTTTCCTCTTCACTTTCCTAACGTGCGCTTGGATCCTGTTCTCAAGTATTGAGAACAACCTCTCGGGAGAATAATGGAGACTGGATGCTGGAAGAACTTGGTCTAGCCAATCTATGCTTTCTCCCTTCCCTGGAGAAATTCCAGCATCCTGGCTTCCACCTGTGCACGCCTCTCCTCAACCTACTTTCCAACACTTAATGTCCGCCATCATACTTTAAACCTTCACCCAGCTGGTACTCTGACCAATAAGTATTATTATCACATCATCCTCATTTAACGACTCAGGTTGGGGGTTCCCTTCCTACTCCCCCTTGATTGATACGTTGTGTCTTGGTAGCTGAACAACCACCTTCTCTTACAGTGGTTTTATTGACTACCTTTTGAGGCACAAAGACCCATGTTTCCCTCGAATTTTAAAAGCATGACTAAGATGATATTTTTAATAACATTGCAAATGATTTTGTTATTTAATAGTAATAATGTGTAAATTACTAACAACTTTCTAAATCATTAATAATGTGTAGTTTATTAATAACATTGTAAATTATATTTGTTTAAAAAAAAAAAAAGAACTCTCAAGCCTTTCATGCTAGATTAAGTGAGAGATTATTGGCTTTTTGAATGCTCCCTTGTTTTTGTTTCTATATATGAAGAATGATTTTAGGATCTATATATATCCCGCTCTTGTTTGGTTCTACGTAGGTTGGGTGGGATGGAGTGAGGTAATTATTGATTTATTTAGTTTAATGATATTTTATATTAAATAAGATACTTATAGTTGCAGCGTGTGGTTTCAATGTATATGCTAAATTATGAGGGTGCATGATGCACGATCATTTTATCCTTCACTGATTATTTGAGAATCGTATTTATCTTGAATTCAAGTGGTGTCAGATGATATTCATCTCAACCTTCATTCCCACCAGTTAAGATGTATTTCCCATTTTTCATTTTAAACTGAAGGTGGTAACACAAGAAAATAATAATAACCTCCTTGTAGATAGTAAAATGTTCCTATATCTCTTTTGGTGGCGAAACATTGTGGGATTTATATGTAGGTATCCATGAAAATCAATAGAGAGAGTGATAATACTAAATGATAATGTCTTTTACTGATTTGTGTAGAATTTAAGAATGTTTTGATAGGTAGTGTTGATGGTTTTAGATTTTGGTCTTTTGCATGAAATGCACGTATATTCTAATGAGTGATTGCACATTTGATTTGGATTCACGCCACGAATAATTGTTATTGATTTTCACCTTGGATGTAAGGTGGTTTAATTTGTGTTATGTGATTGATTACTCGCGTACCAGTTTAGATAGATTTTTTTAATTCCTAACATAACACTATGAAAAAAAATATAAAAAAAAGAATTGTGACCTATTGGAAAACGTTGTTTTCGTAACGACGGGGCCATTACAATTGATTTTGTTAGGTTCATAATTATAAAGAGTGAAGAAAACCATGAATCTCTAAAGTCCTGGAGTGAAGGACAGTCGTAGATATGGTGATCAATTATGGGGTGTTAGATATACGAGACTTCATATTTCATAGGTTCAGTAATATGGTGAACAACAGAGTCATGGTGTTAAGGTTAAGGGTCTCTCGATGTCCCAAAGTCTAGAGTAAATAATTACCATCGAATGTTGGGCACACCTTTCTGTAGATCCATGTATTCATAATTCGTCCATTCGAGAGGTGATGGTTTAAGTTGTTTGAGTTAAAAATCCTTAAATCTCGAAGCCCAGATTTAATCATGGCTATCATCGAAGGTTTAACAAGGCTCGTTCGATCTTTGGGTTCAGCCTTCAAAAATTTGGAGGAAAAGAGAGTTCCAACAGTTAAAAATTCCAAAGCCTAGAGTCTCGGAGTTCCTCATGGTCATAGATATGAGAAAAGTATGAGAACCGATGATCTCCTTAGTTTATTCAGGATTCGACTCTTCGACTAAGTTAAAAAGTAGCCATTTAATATTACGAAACCCCGAAGTTCTAGCTTCTAAACTCCTCGATTAAACGTCATCCATAGATCTAGCGATCGATCAATGACCATTAGATATTTGATTCTTGGTCCTTTGGAGGTTTGATAGTTCAACACTTGGGAGGAAAAACGCTTGTTGATGGAAAAGAGAGAAAACTCACAGAGTTCCAAACTTGAGAGTAGATGTCAACCGTTGATCAGGGAGAAAAGTCATCTTTTAGATTATGTTACTAAAAGTTAATAGATAAAGGTGGAGTAGGGTTAACCTAAAACTGTTGGTCAACCCATCTCATGACAGGATTCAGCCTGTTAACACTTGGGGAGAAAAGGAGTGTAGAAGTTAATGAACCTTTGGAGCACTAGACTCCCGAACCTTTGAATATAACCCTTTGGCCAGCACTGGGTTCTAACCCCTGGTCACATGCCTAACTTGTTAAGGAAAAGGGGATAACTCCCAGGCATGAAGTAAGTAAACAAAAAAAAAGTCTGGATACCTTCACACAGACATTCCAATATCTCGAACTTTGAAATTAAGATAGTATAGCACATAGATTCCCCGTTACTGATAACTTTGGTTAACCAAGGATTTAAATCAGAGAACACAACAAATTTGGATTAAAAAAAACCATCGGGAATCCCTCATTTGACATAATTGAAATTTATCATAAAATAAACAAGAAGTTTGATAAAATTTGGATCTAAATCACAATCTGACAAGGATCTCATCATAAGAATTTATTAGGAGCTAAATGAAATTCAATAGATGAACTCATTACAATCGGATTTACAAAAAATCAAGAAAATATATATTACCATGAATTGAAAGATAATTTAGATAGAGATTTCCATGATACAAAATTTGCACTGAGAGTATAAAGAAACAAAGTTTCCATAGAATTATTTAGTTTAGGATTTGACAAGGTTTTGAACAAAGAACTCATGCATACAAAAATTGGACTTGATTCCAAATTTTACCAGTGATAAATACACCAACAATGTCCTTAAATAGTTTCAATTAAACTCTGATCATACAACTTTGCAATGGGTAAAATATGATTTTTAGAACATAGATCATGAATCAATATAAAATAAGATATGCTATGAAAATCAAGCCACTCAAATTTGGATTTGTGGGGACATCGAAAATACAGATAAATTTAAGGAATACAACCATTATAATTATTGTCCATTGAAAAAAGTTGTAACATTGGGAATTTATACTTTCCACTGAATCTACAATGGCTCTAATAGTCTAACTTAAAACTACAATAATACTATCATTACAATTCTGAATATAAAATACCATCACCAAGGAATGTTGCGTATTGAAGAAGCCTTCAAGTCTTTCACTCCTTCCTTTCCTTCACTTTCTAATCACTGAGACTTCATCGGTACCTCCTAGCCAACTCTAGGGGTACTCTTCTTCCCCCTTCTTTCCCCGATCCACAAAGAGGCCACACATAGAAAAACCAACAATATGTTTCCAATGATTTACCTCAAAAGGAATATCTTCCACTCTTTTTACAAGCTTGGTATCCTAACTCTAACAAGTAAAACACAGTCTAATTAAAATTTGGCAGCATAAAAATGCTCATGAATAAGATCCTTTTTGCTTCTCTAGAATTTTTTCTTATATACTTTTCTTCATTGATACATGTCTTCATGCACAAAAAATTAAATTTTTATTAATTTGGATTAATCGATCACACACTTGTCATAATATCCCCAAGTTACATGAGTAATTACCCATTTTATTTTAATTAAAAAGGTTAAAAACCATCACACCTCAATGTGCTCCTATTTTCACTCCTAAGTATCCCTTTGTTCCCCAGATTCTCATTTAAGGAGTGTGATGCATCCCCCTTTCCCTCTTGGTTATTTTGCAACCTCCCACTCAAGGATATTCAATTTTCCTGAGCCGAATTACCTCCTCAGGCCTCCAATAGACCAGACCAATAGACGCACAGGTCCCCTTGATGTCACCTTGCATGTTCGAACTACCCACAACTCTTCTCTATGACGCTTTTGTGACACCAATATGCGGGTACTAGCCCCGTGCTAAACTCTCCTCCCAATATGACCACAGGATATGACCATGAGTCAACTCTTTTTCATAACTTAAGACTTCAGAAATATTGTGACCTCCCCCTTTGATTCTTTATGAAACACCTTCCTTCGAATTCGTGGATCTATTTCGCGTGTCCTCCCGGACCCAACGGTCCCTCTTCACTTTGGATTTTGTGACTCCATGAAGGTTCTACACATATCACACAACTTCCAAACCTCCAATTTTTGGACTCTCCAATCCGCTTCCACATGTCGCCTCACAGCCAACTACTAGGATCCCTTCGCTACTTCGCAACTTTAGGATTTTTTACTCTTCAACACTCCAAATCCTTCAATTCATGAATTCCAGAAGGAATTCATGGCTAACCACTGCGCAACTCTCCCATATCTAATGGTATGGAATAATCCCACTTCATATGAATGGATCTTGCATGTTACTTTGGGGAATCTTAAGAGGATCTTCCCTATTGAGAAATTCGTGCCCGCTATCCCTTCTGAGATTTTTATTCTTTGAGACCTTTGACTCCTTAGAGCTCCTTTTCAACACTTCGTTGAAATTTGACTTTTGTGCACAGCTTGCAACAAGTCTTCTCCTCAACTCAACTTCTTTGTGGATGACTATGCAAACCTTGCGACAGTTCTTCACATTCCTCTTCAACCATGATCGAGTTACTCATCTTGAGATTGTGAGTTAAAAATATCTATCATGAAATCCTTGTGGACATGATGCACTATATACATACAAAGCTCCAAGTTACTTCATGGACTCATTCCCCCTCAACACTCTGAACGTGTGAGAGTGGTTCTTCGATACTTAAACAAGCATTGAC
Source organism: Picea abies (assembly GCA_900067695.1). Classification (NCBI taxonomy): domain Eukaryota; kingdom Viridiplantae; phylum Streptophyta; class Pinopsida; order Pinales; family Pinaceae; genus Picea; species Picea abies. The sequence continues at coordinate 15,420 of CBVK0101929707.1, forward strand.
TCTACGAACTCCTGCGACAAACTTCCTTCAACTATCTTTGTGGAACTTCTGAGTTTAAACAGAATCTATCACACACACCTTGTGGATGCCTATGAACTCCTTACACATGTAAGCTTCACGCTATCTCTTCTGAGATTTTGAGTCGAGACAAACTTTGTCAACGCACACCTTGCAGACACTATACACACCTTGAACTTTCTCATAGAAGAGAAAAAAATAAAACTTATCTAAACCCTTACACTTTCATACATTGAACCATGTTAATGCATTCATAAAAATAGGAACAAGAAATAACAGATAATTACAAGTAAACAGAAATTCTACCATTCATTCACTTAGATAGACACAACAACACCAAAAAATTGGGACAATATTCTCTGTTGTATTCATTCAACTGAAAATATACATGTGTTCATACACTCTTATAATATTCAACAACTTCTACAGCATATACAACTACAATAATAAATTCAACAACCTTATTTAGGAAATAACACATTTATTTATACAACGCGAGCTCTTTGAGATTTCCCTCCAAGATACCTTAGTTCTATCTTATCGAATTAAAAGAATCAACTACTTAGGATTTATTACAATAAATATTTGTGATATATAGATAAGATCAATCACATTGAATCTATATTTCACGCATCTTCATTAAAAGAAAATAAATCTTCCAACGATTTCACGTGATCACTAAGCTCCAAAAAATTTAAGATATTCTTAAATTACAATATTTTTGGAAGTTTGTGTGGCATTCCCTTCTTTAATTCAAAATTGTTCCTTCAAAATACGTGATAGTGTGCTTAGCTATCAGCCACTCACGCTTTTCTAGAGATGCTCCTGCATCATACTCCTCTGGAGAAACAATTCATGGACTCATGTCCCTGATCTCCTACACTGACTTTCCATGCTTCTGGATATCTTCTTCATTTACCCAACTAGAATATTCTATCGGTTGTCCTTTCCATCTAACTGGATACTCAAAATAATTTTTTCTCTGGGTCCTCTTACCAATGTGTTGATCCATGATCTTCTCCATCTACAACTTTCCTGCTACAAGCATCTGCTTCTCCCACTAGATCTCTTTATAATATCCCCACTCTTTGATGTCATTTTCCTTGTAAGGATACAGATCTAAAATGTTGAATGTGAGCGATATACCCACATCTTATGGCAGTTCTATCTCATAAGCATTCTCATCAAATTTTCTTAGGATCTTGCATGGTCCTATCTTCTTCAACTTCAGTTTGGTGTATGTTCCCCTTAGGAAGTTTTCCTTCCTGATATGTGCTAGAACTTGATCTCCAACTCCAAACTTAATTTTCCTCTTATGTTGATCAACTCTGCATTTGTACTCTCTGCTATTGCTTTGAAAATGCTCCATGATCTGATTATGAAGCTTCTACATTTTTGCAACAAAGTCCTCTTCTCTGACACTTCTAAATTCATTTTCTCCAGATCTCTCAACTCTGAGACTCCTCTCGGATTCATTCCATATACTATTTGAAATGGGATCTTTCTAGTACTCATGTTTACCAAGCCATTGTATGCAAACTCTGTTTGTGCTAGAATTGATCCCACTAACTATGATGTTCAGTGACCAAACTTCTCAATAGATTTCCTAAACTCTGATTCATCACCTCAGTCTGTCCATCTGTTTGTGGCTGATATGAAGAACTAAAAGAAAGATATGTCCCTATATTCTTCTACAATGTCCTCCAAAAATGACCAACAAATTTAGTGTCTTTGTCTAAGACAATACTCTTGGGAAACCCATGAAGTCTCAAAACTTCTTTGAAAAACAAATTGGCAATGTGTGTTGCATCATTAGTTTTCTGGCATGGGATAAAGTGTTCCATATTTGAAAATCTATCAACTACCACAAATATAGAATCACTTCCTCTTTGTGTCCTTGGAAATCCCAACACAAAATCCATGCTTATTGCATCACAAGGCCTTTCTAGAATAGGAAATGGTTGATACAATCCATTGTTATGCTTCTTTCCATTTGCATACTGACAAATCTTACATGTGTTCACAAAATTATTTACATCCTCTCTCATACCTAGCTAGCAGTATGAACTATTCAACTGTGCAAACATTTTTTCATTGCTAAAATGTCAAGCTAGACCCCCTCTATTTTTTTTCTTTCAGCAGATTATCCCTCATTGAGCATTTTGATATGCATAATTGGCATCATTTAAATAAAAATCCATATTGAATCAGATACTATGTCCACTGGCTTTTGTCTTTGAGCACAGGATTTTCACATGCTTCATATGCTTCTTTGAAATCTGCATCATCACGATACATCTCCTTAAGGTGTTTGAACCAAAAGGTTTCACTTGAAATTCCTGCAAAATTAAACATCTCTTAATCAATGTATCAACAACCTTGTTAGAATTACCAGAAATATGTTTAATGAAAAAAGTGAAACTTTTCATAAATTCTGTCCACTTAGCATGTCTCTGGTTTAACTTATCTTTTTTGGTTATGAAATGTAAAGCCTGATTATCACTATACAAAACAAATTCTTTTGGCACCAGGTAGTGCCTCCATTTCTTCAAGGCTTGAATTATAGCTTAGAACTCTTTATCGTATGTGGAGTACTTTTTCTTAGAGTCATTCATCTTCTCATTCAAATATGCAACATGCCTATTATCTTGGCTCAAGACCACTCCAATTACAACTCCAATCGCATCACATCTTACTTTAAATGTCTTCCCGAAATCCAGCAAAACCATAATCAACTATTCTGTTATGTTTTCCTTCAATATATTGAATATTCTCTTGGCTTGTTCTGTTCATTTTAAATTCTTGTGTCTCTTCTTCACTATATCCATCATTTGTGCACCAATATCACTGAAATTTCTGATGAAATTCTGATAGAAACTTGCTAATCCATGGAAGCTTCTTACCTAAAATACGCTTCTTGGTGATGGCCATTCCCTGATTTCTCTTACCTTCTATGGATCCATCTTAAATTCATTTGAAGAGATTAAAAAACCCAAATAAATGAGTTATGTCTTCATAAACGATGATTTCTTTAAATTTATCAGCAACTGCTCCTACTGCAATATCCTCATCATTAGAGTTAAATGCCTCAAATGCTCTTCTTCAATTTTACTGAAGACTAGTATATCATCCAGATATACAATCACAAACTACCAATGAAATATTTCAATACCTCATTCATTAGCCTCATAAAAGTACTTGTCACATTTTTTAAGACAAACAACATAGCACGCCATTCATACAACCCCTCATTTATGCTGAAGGTTGTTTTCCATTCATCACCTTCTCTCATTCTTATATGATGATATCCACTTTTTAGATCTATTTTTGGGAAATAATTTGCTCCACTTAAACAATCCATTAAGTCATCCATACTTGTTAAAGGAAATCCATACCTGATGGTGATCTTGTTTATGGTTCTCGAGTCTGTACACATTCTCCATCCTCCATCTTTTTTTGGACTTAACACAGATGGTACTATGCATGGAATCAAACTTTCTCTAACCAATCCTTTGTCCATAAAATCCTGGACTTGTCTTTTACCTCCTCATTCTCTTGAGGTGTCAATCTGTACACTCCTTTGTTCAACATACTCGCTACTAGTATTAGATAAATGTGATGGTTGATGCTCCTAATAGGTGGTAATGATCTTGGAAACTCATCCACTACTATATCAGCAAAGTTCTCTAGAAGCTCCTAGATTTCTTCAGTCAGATCATGCATATAAATACTCATAAGGATAACCCTTGGCTTCCTCACCACAACAAATTGCATCTCTTATTCCTTCTTGAATTCACTCATGAGTTCCTTCCCACTCATGAGAAGTATGTTGGTGTTGGATTCCTCCTTTACTTTCTTTTCCTCTATTAGCAACAACATGTATGTCCTGTCATTCATCTCTAAAGTATAGGTATTTTATCTCCCATCATGAATGGCATTCCTATCATACTGCCATGGTCTTCCTAACAAAACATGACATACATCCATGGGAATCACATCACATAAAATCTCATCTTTATATCTTCCTTCCTAACAAGGCATTGTTTAGTTACTATTACTTGATGTCCTTTATGCAACCATGAGACCTTACACATTGTCGGATGTGCAGTTGTCTCCAGCTCCAATTTATCCACCATCTCTGTGGATACTAACTTATCAGTGCTCCCACTATCGATTATCACCTTGCAAACTCTATCCTTAGTCTTGCAAGATGTTCTGAAAAAATTGTTCATCTACATTGTCTTTTCAATCTTTGGCTCTGGTTTTAAAAGAACCTTATTCATCATCAAATATTTCCCATCTTCTGCACCTTCTGCCTCAACATTACGCTTCTACGCTTCCGAAATGTGAGCTTCTCCTCCTTCTTTCTTTCTCTCAGACAATTCCCAAGACATGTGTCATGTCTTTACAAAGGCATAACACCTCACTTCTCCTCCTCTACCTCTTCCTCCTCCTTGAGGAAAAGTGTTTATTTCACTAAACTGTCTCCCTCTGGAACTTCCTCCTCTTTCAGAGTGACTATGTGGTTTTTACGCCTCACCCTTGGGTTTCTATGCCTTGTCATGGGAAACTATCTTTCCTTTGTTTGGATTTCATCCTCTACCTCGTTGACTCTATTTCCTATCCAACTTATCCTCTGCTTTAAGCATGATATGATAATCGTCTTCCACAGTTCTTATTGTCATCATGTTGATTTCCTCCTGGATTTCATATCTGAGGCCATTTATATACCTAGAAACATTTTCATCATCCTTTTCTCTCTATCAAGCCCTGATTTTCATCTTGTAGAACTCCTTTGTGTATTATTTCATAGTAATTCCCTTCTGTCTCAGTTTCTGCAACTTCCTGAACAATTTTATATGGTAATCCTTGGGTATGAATTTAACTTTCAACTTGGCTACCATTCTATCCCAACTCTTAATATTTTGCATGCCCTTGCATCTTCTTTCATCCTTCGGTTCATCCCACCACAGTGGTGCATGTCCTTTTAATTTCGTGAAAACATGCTTCACCTTATTCTCTTCATAGACATCTTCATAGTTGAAATATGTGTCCATGGATCTTATCCAATCCAACAATTACTCTGCATCCAAATTTCCTTCATACATTGGGATGTCTATCTTTTCTCTAGCTCCCAATTTCAAAACATCTGTCAGAAAGCATTCTTCTATAGCATCCTTTGCTATAGCTTCTTCAAATTCTACTTCTTCATTCTCTGCATCATTAATGTCTCTTGTAACATCGTGGGTTTTGAGCCCCCATTTTAAATAATGTACTGTTACACTGTTGAGAGGCCAGAGTGCCCAAACAATTATTAAAAGGCCAATGTGCCCAAGAAATGTAATTTTTTTATCATTATTAATAATAAATACATCGTTGGCTTCTAGACGGAAAAGGACTAGAGTTATAGGCGGATATGATTCCGTGAGAGAGGGGTCTTGAGGGGATAAATGCTTATTTCCTATTTTGATTACCCTTTTGTTTGAGAGAGTGGATCATTTACGTGGGATTCTTGGGGGGAGTCCAAGAGGTTCTTGATTCCCTCATGCATTTCATTCACTCGATTTTTCATTGTTTCACACCTTGTGTGGAGATCTCACTCCATTCATTTATGTCACCCATTCATCTTTCCTCATCCATATCATGGCTTGGGGAAAGGAAAACGAATTGTTGAAGAGTAGGCATGGTATTGTTGGTTGTATAGGTTGTTGGTGTAATCCATCCATGACTTGAGGCATGTATGTCTGAGATGTGTTGGCTTGTGTCCAACTTTGTTCATAGTTGTGAGTCCTGAGAGTTCTAGCATGGATATTCTGGACCAGTTCCATTGGATCCCTGGAAGGAGAAGGACTGCCTTAGGAACTGTGTGGCAGAGAACCATGGGGCTCCATTATCTTGGGTGGTGCAAGATGGGTAGAAGAGAGTTGGGTATTTGGATTGTTGTGAATGTTGGGAAAGCATGTGAGAGATTGAGTGCTGATTAGTTCAGGAAGCCAAGTAACACTCTGGAACCATCCTTATGGATTCATAGCCCTGGCTCGGGGGTGACACTGTTGTTGAGATTTGGAACAATAATGTGTTAGCAAATATTTAACAGACAATGAATGGCATAAGTACATGAAGAATGTAACAGATGGGCATAAGTAAAGATGGCATGAGTACAGGAAGAATGTACAGAGGATTGTTGGCATGTTTTACAGGTAGCGTATACTTGTCATTGATGGAAATCACATTAGTGATGATGGCTTGAGTACATCAATGATGATCAGGGTTGCATTGATAATCGGGGAAGAGAAACAACCATGTTCGTTGGATCTCTTCCTGAATTCTCGATGGTCATCAGATCTGAATAAGAGCATGCTGAAGAGGTAGGCCTGTAAGGTTTGAGAAACATTTATGTTCGTTGGATCCCCTTCAAATTCCCTATAGAAAAAGGGTCGTCAGATCTGAATGTAGACAAGAAGAGCACACTGAAGAGGAGGATAGATCTCAGACGTTAGATCCAAGTGTAGGACCCGATCATCATTGGATCAAGGAGAACCTGCATGCTCTTTAAAGTACAAGGAGAAGTGGGTGTACAAAATTCGGAAAGGAGGACCATCCATTTACAGGTAGGACACGTGGGGATAGATCATCAATTCGCTGACTGGAGAGTCAAAGGAACGATGTTCCCTAACCTCTCAAAATCGCAATATGCAAAATCGCGATTTAATCTCAGCCATCAGATTAAGGTTGAATCTGGACCATTGATTCCAGCCCATGTCAGAGTTTCGGGGATCGAGAGTTGGAGATGTCAAGTAATATCATCCACAGGAATCCCGATTTCACGATATGCAAAATCACGACTTAATCACAGCCGTTGAATCAAGATTATATCTGGACCATTGATTCCAGTCCATGTCGAAGTTTTGAGGATCGAGAGTTGGAGATGTCAAGTAATATCATCCATAGGAATCCCGATTTCACGATATGAAAAATCGTGACTTAATCGTAGTCGTTAAATCAAGATCAGATCTAGACCATTGATCCAACTCCATATCGGAGTTTCGCGAATTGTGACATGCAGAGAAAAGAAAACAATGCAACAAGAATGCCAAAATCACGATTCAATCACAGTCGTTGAATCAAGATCAGATCTGGACCGTTGATCCAACTCCATATTGGAGTTTCACGAATCGTGACATGGAGAGGGAAAAGAAACAATGCAACAAGAATTCTGAAATCGTGATATGCGAAATCGCGATATGCAAAATCATAATTTAATCACAGCCATTGAATCAAGATTGAATATGGACCATTGATCCAAGTCCATTTCGGTGTTTCGAGAATCGAGTGTTGGAGATGTCAAAGAATATTAACATCAAGAATATCGATATCGCAATATGCGAAATCGCGATGTAATTGCAACCGTCAGATCAAGATGTGATCTGGACCGTTGATACGACTCCATTACGGAGTTTTGTGGATCGGGACTTTGAAGTGACAAAAACACTGAATGTCAAGAGTGTCGGAATCACGATATGCGAAATTGCGAAATGATCTGAACCGTCAAATCAAGTGTTGATCGGAGGGTTACTATTCTCTCTCACAGTTAACTCCTCAGTTTCGCATCTGTTAGCGAAACAGACTCATGATTTCCGATTAGTCGGTGTTTCAGTTGCTTGGACAGTTGTCTTTCTTTTGCCTAAGGAAATGTGAAGTGGAACGGCCGGGGGGAGCGTGTATAAAAGAAAATGAGACAGACTGTGTGCTTGTTCTGTATGAAAAATGAATAAAACTGTAAGAAAGGGAAAATCATAGAATGTGCAATGTAAGATTGAGAATATGCACAGTGGGAGATGAAACTCAGAGAAGAGTAACAGATGATGAAGAGAACTTGAAGCAGAGAAGAATAACAGAATAAGTTGAAGTAGAGAAGAATGATAGAACAAGTTGATGCAAAGCAGACCTGCTGGACAGACAAAGGAAGAGAAGAATTGCAGAACAATTAGAAGAAGATCAGACTTACAGAACAAAGAAAGATTGGTAAGAATTGATTTATCTGCATAGTTGACCGTTTACTTATTCATTAATATTCTAGGGAGGTTGGGAGGTGCTCGGGAGGACTATTGTCCTCAGAGGTTCAAGT
>CBVK0101929765.1:0-11389 GCA_900067695.1 Picea abies
AGCCCCTTCTTCCCACAAGACAAAGTGTAACCCTCAAAAGGTCATCCTAATGGCTGAACTAGGGGAATGGGATGGATGAATGGGAGATAAGATGTAAAATGATAAAATGGTGGGAGTGGACGATGGCTCTAAAAATCCCCCCTGGTGGCTAACCAAAACCCATGAATAGAAACTTGCTAGGTCACCCCATAAATCCCCCCAACAATGGTCAAGTGGATTAGTGTAAGATCCAAGTAGTCATCAGAAATGTAAGGAACCTGATGCATATATAAGAAGGTTATAATGATCAAACATGACACATACCATGATACCTTGGACCAATTACCTCATGGAGAAAGAGTCCTCTCTCATGCAAGTCCAAGACGATGGTGATGGAAGCTATTGCTGCTAACAGGACAAGTCTAGCGAAGAAGAAGAAGGATGGGCCCTTCAGGGCCATGCTTAGGTCAATCCTGCTCTTGGTCTTCATGTCTAGGACCTGTGGGCCTCGAGACATGATCTCCTAGTTATCCCTAGAGATCGGGGATAACACCTCCACTGATCTCAAGTCATAACATCATGATAAGTGAATCCAATAAATAAATGAGCCACCTAAGCATGTGCATCAAATATCACTATATCAAACAATTAATTTCTCAAATACACTATGTGACTTGTCAAGCTTGAATATGGGAGGGTTGACGAAGTGTCCTATTGGGTAGGACTTGCCCTAGGTCAAGGAGAGTTTCCAAGAGATCCCTCTCTAATCCATGTAAAGTGGATGAAGTGGTTGGGGTCAAGACTCAACGGGCATAGGGCTCATGACATACAAGGGGTTGTAGTGTCTCATTAATGGGTGCCTTTGTAGAGGGTGTGTGGTACCTTCGTCCACAATACACTTTTTCCAAGCCCATTAATTGCCATTCTTTTATTCTTTCATAATTTTGAAGGAGAGGTTGAAGGTCACTGCCCTAGCATGGTGACCAAATAATGGCAATGTCACCCACAAACACCTAGTGGAAATAAGAAGGTTGACTCGTGATGAGACCCCCTTCCTCTCAGCCATGCAACTGAGAGCCAATACCATGTTTTGGTGACCAGATGATGGCATTGTCATACCACTAGATATTCATGGATGTGATAGGTTGGCTCATGATGAGACCTCCTATCCTTTAACTAACCCTTTAAGAATTCTTTATTATATTGTGGGTCCCCTTTACTCAAAGATAAGTGTTTCATTGCTTTCTTGGGTGATCCCTGGCCGAAGCATCTGGAAGGTTCATACAAGGCTTTTATCTTTTACCCAACATCAATTCCTCTAGGCCTTTTTCTTCCCATGGAATGAGGGACAACCCCTTCTTGGGTCAATACACCCTAAAATCCCAAGATATAAGGAAATGGAGGGGAATAATGATGGAAAGTGGCAAGTATGGTCGGGAACGGTATGATGGCTCTTTAAGGTAGTTCCTAGTAGAAAACCCATTCCCAAGGAAAACCACTTACTAGGGCACAATGTCAACCACCAAGGTGAAGAAGGGAAAAAGGCATAATGTCCAAGCATATATCATGAAATCTAGAGAAATCTAAGATACAACATACTCAATTGGCTTAAATATTGAAATGATGCTCAGCATAATACTGACTTGTACCTCATGGAGAAAGGCCCACTGCATTCCGGAAGCCAGCTGATGTGGTGGATGCCATCTGGAAATTTGTGACCATCTGTGGTGGTGAGAGGGGTCTCCATCTGTGCAAAAGGGTAATGTTGGTCATGTAGTCTCTCGACACTCCATATCTACAACCTTAGGGCCTCGAGACATAATATCCTTAGTTATACACAAAATGGGGATAACAAGGACTATTGAAAATTCCTCTTGTAGATACCAATACCATGTGTTGTCCTAAAACTAGTGCAAGAAATACTACTACGCCTTTGGCAACTCATTGGAAACGACACCAAATGGCGGTATTTTTAATTACCTTACTAGTTTATAGTGATAGTAATTAAATATATTGTGTATTAATTTATCAACATGGGGGTTCTAGAGTACTTATGTGATGCCTTGCATTGTTTATGCAGGTTGTAGGTTCTTGTCTTCCTCTAGTTTACATGTCATGAAGTTGTATCAAGAAAATCCATTTGCAAAATATTCTAGAAAACTAATGATTAGAAAGCCACTCATACATTTATTAAAACATTATAATGTCAATTCATGCTCCCTAAATGATCTAAAAATTCTTAGATGTCAAATTACTCTTTGAACACACATCAACATCTAACTTGATTCAGAAATTATGGTCTTTGACTATTTGCAAAACACGTGTGAATTCCCTTACTTATCCAAAACTTCATTAAACTAATGAATAACTTGCTAAAATAATGAGAGATAACACATCAGAAAATAAAAGAACTAAGAAAACAAGAGTTGTTAAAGGAGTTCACCCATCTTGGTCTACGTCTCTAGGTCCTCTTCCAAACAGTGAGACCACTCTATATTGCTCAAATGCCAAAATTACAATGAATGGATTACAATTTTAAGACACTCTTCAATTCTACTGCTCAATCTCAGAAACAGAGGTTACCACTTAATTCCTCTCGAAATTCTGAGAAAAATGAGTATAAACTCGACCATGTTTGAATACAATGCTCAAAGACCATCCTTGGCATGCACTTTAAGACAATATTACAACTCATGTACTTTCCCAAAATCCACCTCGAGATTTTTTCCATCCTCTACACGCAATTCCATGCTTTACCCTTTTTTTGCTTTGGTCCAAGCACTATTTTAAATAAGGGAGGTCGAGGGTCGACCCCCTATATACTCGAGTGGAAAATAAACAAAACTTTGTTGGTTGTTTTAACCAACTGGATGTTGTGGCATAGTGGTTGGCGCATATGGTACAAAATCCTAGGTCAGTCCGGAGGTTGCAAGGTCGACCTCGACTGACATCGCTTTATGGCATATTACATTAAATATCAACATAAATAAAATAATGCTTGTTGGAATATTCGATGGGTTTGTTGGACAAGTTGGTTAAGTCATTGGAGCTCTATATCAGAGGTCACGGGTTCGATTCCGCTGAGCCCCAACAATTTTTTATACCCTTATCCATTATTGGCCAATCAAAGAGTGCCACGTTGCACTCTCGGTTTAGTCCACATCACTGCCATTGTACACAGTTACTATGTCACCTGTTGACTGTACTTGTACGATATACCACCTTTCAGCACCACGTTATTGTACGATATGCCACATGTCACCCTTTCAGTGGTGCCACGTGGATCGTATAGTTTCCACGTCATCCGTACAGATGACGCGTGGCCACTTTTTACTAGTCCAACTTGGTGTTGAAAGTGTCATTTTTAGGTGACATTTGGCACTTTTTCGTGTTGCCACATCACCATCATGGCGTTAGCATGACATCACTCTGTTCCAACTCAGTTGTACAGATGGCCACGTGGCACCCTTATTTTGTCTTATGCCATGTTTTACCAAAACTTCGACAAGCCCTAACTTTCTCATAGGACGTTTGTTTGAAGCAATTCACGCATCGCTAAAAATCTCTTGTCCATCTCTATGCAATGAATTCACTTTCACTAGAGTTTGAGATGATCAATTGTTTAGAATTATGGATCCTCCTAGATCACACCTTCCCACTGAAGAACTTTTGGACCTCCAAAAGTATGGATTATTCAGCAACTTAGCGATGATAAAGATTCCCCATTCTTCCACCTTGTTGAAATGCACTTTATGGATTATTCAACAACTTATTGGTGATAAAGCTTCCTCACTCTTCCACCTTGTTGAAATGCATTTTGTTTGATCTCCATTTTGGAACTGCTCTCCATCTTGGAACTTCTTCTTGAATCTGATCCTTGTCTAGGAACTCCCTCTTGAATCTCCATCTTGAACTTCCATCTTGGATCCCTGTCTTGGATCTCCATCTTGGAAATTCATCTTGGATCTTCATCTTCAAACTTCATCTTGGTTGTTCATCTTGGATCTGATCTTCATCTCAGAACTCCATCTTGGAACTATGTTCTCATATATTTTTCTTGATCCTTCAAAAGCTCAAGGAGACCAATTTGGATTAGTGTACTTTTGTCTAAATCTCTGGGACATGGCTCTAACTCTGGATCATGACAACAACTCTGACTCTAGCTCTGGCTCATGGCTCTATCTCTTGGCAACAACTTTGAATCTGGCTCTGGCTCATGGCTACTAGCTCTAGTTTATGGCTATGGCTCTAGCTCTGGTTCTGGCTCATTGGTTCCTTCTTTTACAGAAGTCTTCTCACTGATTCTCAACTCCATAATATCCAGATCTAAACTCTAAACTCAACATTAATAATTCATCTCTCTCTCTCTCTCTCTCTCTCTCTCTCTCTCTCTCTCTCGGAGACAATCCATCTCGGCAATCATGAAGCCAAATTGAATGATGGTCTATGTCTTTCCCATCTTAGACTAGATCAATCTAGTGTTGGTCATGTCATGATCCATCTTGTCTTCATTGTTCTTGTATTGCTTGATGTATTTGGTGGATTCTTTGAATGAACTTATTGTTCACTTATTTCACTCGCTTCGATGGAAAAAAAATCTAAACATGTTTTCTACAAACATCTAGACTGCTTGACTTGCTTTTGTATAAGAAATACATCTCACATGAACATGGAATTTACACAACATATTTAATATGTTTATAGCATAAAGCATACATTTACAGGACATTTAATCAATGGTCACTTATACTTATTTCATTCTTCTAATAAGTATTCTACCTCTTACTTCATACAGAGAAGATTATTTACATCCTACTTTACAATAATGGAAACATAAGTTAGAAGGACCATATGCATGCTAAGTTTTCTATTTACAAATGAACATTAAAGTTCCATATTAGGTTGATTCCCAAAAAGGGAATAGTCCCATATACCTATACAGGGAAGGGATAGGTGGGACTCTTGCTAGACTCCTTCTAATAGTACTAGAAGGAGTCTCACAGTTTCATGTCTCTAACACTGCTTCATAATCTATCTTGAACTTTGTTTCTAATGTTAAATCCAAGTACCCACTGGATCCAATTATAGTCCATCCAAGCAACCTATATAATCTCTCATTTCTGACACCAAGGACCACTACTGTGTCTTGAGTAGCTTTCTCTGAATATACGAGTACCTATCCATCCTGGAACACAACTCCATTTCCCTAATCTTCGAAAGTTGATACTGAAAGTAAGCTCACTTTCAATTCTGGAACAAATAACATTTGTTCTATACCCAAAAATCCTCCCGACTCGATCTGGAATCTCACATATCCAACTCCCTTAACTGCATGTCTAGTGTTAGTCCCATATCCCACATAACAGTCCATGCCAATTTATGAGAAGGTAAGCAATATTGATCTCATTCATGTCATGTGGCAAGATGAGCCACTCTCCATAAACCATACCTCTATGTCTTCATACACTATACTACCGAGACAAGCCATCAAAAATAATTATTTCTCAAATTCATCAGAAAGACTATCAACTTCAGGTGAGGTTGCTACCTGTTTTCTAGTAAGTGCTTTCACATCTTCTTGGTTCTGCTTCAGACAGAATTGTGGATGAAGTTTCCAACACTTCTCAATCCAATGACCATTCTTACCACAATGAGTGAAAAAGTTCTTGTTCATGTCCTGGAGCCACAAACCTTTCTTGTCATTCTCTCTATTCTGCTTTGGGAAAATACCTTTGCTTCTTGCCTCCTTCTTGGATGACTTCCCTGCAAGGATTGTCTCTTCCAACATTTTTCCATGCAATGGTTATTAAATCCATAGAAAACACATGGATACATAGACCATAATTTTGGTGTTACTGAACCATCCTTTCCCCAATTAAAGAAATCATTAGGATGATTACCAAACCTTTTAGGATTTCCTTTTATGTTAATCTCACAAGTGGGAAATGTTTGCATTCCTTCCTTGCAATGCTAATCTCTTATTGGAAATTTTTCCATTCCTTCTCTCATGTCCAATGAAAATATTTATGTCTCTTCTTGACTGTGTCCATCATTGATGCACAAATCCCACTAAAATTTCTGATGAATTTCCTATAAAAATTGGCTAGTCCATGGAAGCTTCTGACTTCAAAGATATTTCTCGGTGACGACCACTCTTTGATTGCTTTTACCTTTTCAGGATCCATCTTCAACTCATTCGAAGAGATCACAAAACCCAAAAAAATGAATTTTTTCTTCATGAAAGACGACTTCTTCAGATTTATCACCAACTTTTCTTGTTGCAACCTCCTCATCACTAAAGCTAAATGTCTCAGATGTTCTTCCTCAGTCTTACTGAAGATCAGTATATCATCAAGATACACAATTACAAACTTCCCAATGCAACATTTCAAGACCTCATTCATCAATATCATGAAAGTACTTGGTGCATTCATCAAGCCAAACAACATGACAAGCCATTCATACAGTCCTTCATTCATCTTGAATGTTGTCTTCCATTCATCACCTTCCCTCATTCTAATTTGATGATATCCTCTTTTCAAATCAATTTTTGAAAAAAAATTTGCTCCACTCAAGCAATCCATCAAGTCATCCATCCTAGGTAAAGGAAATCTATACCTGACGGTGATTTTGTTTATAGCCATTGAGTCTGTACACATTCTCCATCCACCATCCTTCTTCGGACTTAACACTATTGGCACAACGCATGGATTCAATCTATCTCTAATCAACCCCTTGTCCATCAAATCTTGGACTTGCTTCTTAACCTCTTCATTCTCCTGCGGCGTCAATCTGTACATTGCTTTGTTTGGTAAACTCACTCCTGGTATAAGGTCAATGTGATGGCTTATACTTCTGATGGGCGGCAATGAACAAGGTAAATCGTCCACCACTATATCAACGAAATTCTCCATCAATTCCTGAATCTCCTCATGTAGATCATCTATTGAGGTACTGGTCAAGATGAATTTAGGTTTTCTCACCACAACAAACTGCATTTCTTCATCTTTCTTGACTTCATAGAAAAGTTCCTTCCCACTCATGAGAAGTATAGTATTGTTTGTTTCTTCTTTCACCTTCTTGTCTTCAATTGGCAGCAACATATGCGTCCTACCATTCTCCTCCAAGGTGTATGTGTTCTTTCTCCCGTCATGAACAACATTTATGTCATACTGCCATGGCCTTCCCAACAAAAGATGACAAACATCCATGGGAATAACATCACATAAAATATCATCTCTATACCCCCCTATCTTAAATTCAACTAGACACCTTTTAGTGACTGTTACCTGATGTCCTTTCTGCAACCACGAGACTTTATACAGACTTGGATGTGCAACTATTTCCAACTCCATATTTTCCACCATCTCCGTGGATACTAGATTATCCGTGCTTCCACTGTCAACTATCACCTTGCATACCCTATCCTTGGTCTTGCAAGAAATCCTAAATAAGTTGTTCCTCTGGACTGGATTCTCCATCTCTTTCTCTGGTTTCAAGAAAATTTTCCCCATCATCAAGGACCTTCCACCTTCTACATCTTCCACCTCAACATTTTGCCTATGAGATTCTGAAATGTGAGCTTCTCCTCCTCCATCCCTTTTTCTATCGGGACATTCAAAATATTTGTGTCTGATCTTTCCACAGATAAAACACTTTATTTCACCTCCTCTGCCTCTTCCTCTTCCTCTTGCTCGAGGAAAAGTGTTCCTATCGACATGTTGTCCTCCTTGTGAGATTCCTCCCCTTTCTGGGTGGTTATATGGTTTCTTTTCTTCATCCTTGGGCTTATGTACTCTGTCCTGGGCAACTGCTTTACCTCTACTCTGACTTCTACCTCTGCCCCTTTGACCTTGCTTTCGGGCCAATTTCACTTCTTCCTTTGAAGCAATATGATAAGCATATTCTACATTCCTGATTTTCATCATGCTCATCTCATCCTGAATCTCATATTTCAGGCCATTCATGTATCTGGCGAATTTTTCATCATCACTCTCGCGATGACCAGCTTTGATGTTTATCCTGTAAAATTCCTCAGTGTATTCCTTCATTGTCATCCCTTTCTGTCTTAAATTATTCATCCTTCAAAACAGATTAATTTGGTAATCCATGGGTATGAATTTGGATTTCATCTTCACTACCATCCTATCCCAACTTTTGATTCTTTGTTTACCTTTGCAACGCCTGTCAACCTGTAGTTCATCCCACCACAGTGTTGCATGCCCTTTCAGTCTAGTGACATTGTGCTTTACTTTCTTATCTTCCTCGATATCATCATAGTCGAAGTATTTATCTAAAGATCTAAACCAATCTAACAGCTCCTCAACGTCTAAGTTACCTTCATACATCTGGATGTCCAATTTTTCTCTGGAACCTATTCTTGCAACAACTTTAAATAGACGTTCCTCTGCAGCATCTTCGGCTCCAGTTTCGTTCTCACTTTCGGCCTCACTGATATCTCCAATATCAGGTGTTCGCCTCTGTGTTGTTTCCATAGCATCCAATCGAGCATGAAGTTCCCTCATCTCCCTTTCCACGGCCAGATCGGGCATGGGTCTCTCTTGACGTCTCCTCGGTGGCATTGTTTCAATTTGTCGACGCATAATTCAAATCACAACTATCCCATGTCTTCCCTCTACAGAAAACAAAAGTTGTTAGTAAGTGGGGGGTCTCCTTGAAGAGTCATCGTATCATTCCCCCTCACACTTACCACCTTCCATTACTTCTTCCCCTTCATTTCCCCATATTTTAGTTTTTTGGGCTTATTGACCCAAGAAGGGCATGTACCTCATTTCATGGGAAGACTAGGCTTGGAGGTGCCTTGGAAAAAACATCATGCAACAAAAGCTCACCCTCGGATCCTGAGAGCAATGAAACGCCTCTCAAAAAATGAGGGACCCATAAAATAAATAACTAATTGATCAATAATGATTTCAAAGGTAGAGCGTATGTGGGCTATGCATTTCCTTTTAGTGCCCCTTATTTTCTTCAACTTGGAAACACATGCAAACTAAATGGCTAATGAAGGGATTGGAAAAATATGCTTTAAAAATAAAAATAGGAAAAGGATGTGGCCATCCCTCAACAAAGGTACCCATAAATGAGACAATATGAGCTCTTGTATGTCATGAAACCCCATACCTAAAATTCTAATCCCGTCCACCTCACATTCACCACATAACATAGAAAGGATTCTGCTTGGGAGCATCCCCTACTTGAGGAATTGGTTCACCTAATAGGGCATTATTACACCCCTCCCATATATAAATTTGGCAAGTTGTATAAGGTCTTTGAGCATTTGTTTATTTTGAAAAGGGGGGATTTAATGCACATCTTTGGGTGGTTATTTTATTAGATATGGCTTACTTGGAATGATACTTGTGAATTGTGGACCCTTGGAGGGCATATTTGCTTGTCTTTATAGGTCCTCGATAGGTGAAAGCTTGATCGTGAAGGCACAAGGTCACTTTGACCTTCATTGGGGCATGAAGCCCATAGTTTGGATGATCTGCCCCCTCTCCCTGGACACATGGGAAGAGGAACATTTCCTTTGAAGGCACTTGGACATTGTATTTTGGTGAAGGAAGCTAAGGCACTATCTCTTGGATGTCTTGTTCTTGCTATTGTGGTGGAATATTCTTGCTAAAAGAGGGTTTCTTCATGTTTTTTCTTGGAATTGGTAAGGAATTTATGCATTAATTGTTTCTTTCTCTTCTTGTTTCAAGATAGATTTGTCTGAAACCTTGAAGGAGTATAAATGCATACACCATCCACTAATATCTATCATTATTGTTTTGAATAAGCTACTTTGCAAAGGTTGCTAGGAGGAGTAAAAAGGATTACACCCTCCTAGATTTACATTGCTAGGTTTTGTTTGCTCTAGGGAGTAAAAAGGATTACACCCCTAGAGAAGTAAAAAACCCTAGATCTTACACAAGAGACTCCATAACCCAATTGGAAAGGCACTAGTCTTTTTTGCATTGGAGATATAAAATGATTGCATTGGTATGCGTGAATTGTTGAGATATTGCAATTGTTTAAGTTGGAATTGATTCTATATGCTATAGGCTTTCTTGTGCCCTAGGGGCATCTAGTTTAGCCAAGTAAGTCTCTTTGTTGTTTCAAATTAATGCTACAACCATTAGGGCTGCTGCAAAATAACTTTTTCATCGTCTATTTCTCACTAATCTACCGCTGAAATTCACTTGTGAACCTTGGTTATTGTTCCACTTGTTATTGGCTAATTATTGGGTGGTTTACTTGCTGATTTCTTTGGCTAGATCTTGTTGTTGAGAATTTTTTTTCTACATCCACTTGGATTTCATAATAAACTTCTAATAACACTTAATAAACAACCCTAAATATCATCAAAGTCTTGGCTAAATCGTTGGAAGTTTAACTAGTTATTTCTAGCTTTATTCCCAACACTTTGTACTTGATTTTTTATGGTTAGATTTGCAGCGATTGATATCATTTGTTGCTTATTTATACATTCATATACTGCTGCAATTTTGGGACAGCAAGGTTTCTTTCTGATTCTCCATTTCTTAAAGGCTTGGTTTGTCATCTTTTGTCTTGTTTCAGGCAGGGCTAACATTGTTTTGCAGGTACTCAACACTTGGAAACCATTTGTCCCTTCACAAGACTTATCTTCAAGCCTTTCTCCATATTCAATATTAACCTATAGGGGCGTTCTCTATCATTATATCACTTTCCATTTCAATCCCCCTAGGGTCACCAAGATCCCCCCCTTGCGGTGATTTCATCATTACTAAAGAGAGGGGAGTGTTTATCTAAGGTGACAGTGGGTAGGTACTCTTGTAGTTGTCTCAACTTTGTGACTTGGAATGGGCTTTGGCCAAGCTACAATCCATGTGATAACATGACTAACCTTGGTATTTATCCCTTCTTTCCTCGTAGGGGGAGATAGGCTAGAAAGATTCTATAACCTTTGGGTATATGATGCAACCACTTGTAGAACTATTGTCCAAGGTTAAAAACACCTCTTTTTTTATTTGATCCCAAAGGGTTAGCTCAATTGGTTGTACACTAGTCTATGCCAACATGTTTACTAGGGATTCCATCCATGAGTGTGGGGAAGCATCCTTTGGGTTTCCCCGTGAAGTTTTTTTTTAACACACACACACACACACACACATATATATATTACATGTGGTTCACAACACCAAATATCGGTACTTTCTACATCCATAGAAAACCCCCTTGAAATCCACAAGAGAACATGGGAAGGCCGAGCATTTTCGAAATATTGGGGGCTCAACAACAAGAGCATCATATAGACCCATTTAAGGGAATCACATGTCACTTACAAGGAATTGAACATGGGTGGGGAGGGTAACAACCATTCATCCCAACCACCCAAGCTACATCCAATGGATATATATATATA
>CBVK0101929767.1:0-12328 GCA_900067695.1 Picea abies
TTTCTTGCCACAGTGTGGTCCATTTGGTATACAAGTTGTCATAACTTTTGACAGGGTAGTATTGTTTCTTAATAGAATCCTTGAAGTATTCCCAATGGTCGCAACTATAAATAATGAGGTTTCTTCTGTTTCCTTTTTCTCACTGAAAGTTTCCCACCAATCTTTGACATGGGGAACAGATTTGAGGAGTGCAAAAGTAATCTTTTCTCTATTCAAAATGTTATGAACAGAAAATACCTTCTAGTAGATTCAACCACTTGTCTACAACATATGCATCTATATAGCCTTAAAATATAGGAATATCGAAGTTGATTTGTACCTTGAAGGGGGTGGCACCTTTGCTCGAAGAAGATGCTTCGCCTATTGGTAGTCATCGAAGGATTTGTGTGAAACTATCGATTATCTCGTTCCTCTATTGCATGAAGGCTTCCTCAAGAAAAATTTGAAAGGAACTCTTGTCATGTAATTTTTCCTTTCTCCTACCATGAGAGGTCGTTTCATTGTGCGAGAGATTTTTTCCTGAAGAGAAAAAATATCAAGACCCAATTCTTTGTATCGTGACCTCATTGGGGACATGCATTAAGGCGACAAGGAGAAGAGCGCTCTAATACCAATGATCTGGATTTTATTAGGAGAATGAAATGAATACAGATTGTTAAAATATGCTTAACATAGAATAATAGAGATACAGTAAAACTGGTTTTCTATTCAATAAGGAAATAAGGTGAAATTGTAAAATGCAGTGGAAAACAAGCTTGTTGGAATGGGGGCGAATTATCTCTGAGAAGAGATGTGACAATTGCACTCATTCACAAGAATATGATTACAATGAGGCTCTCAAGGCATTTTTACAATAAATAAGAATGCCAAAAAACCTATACTTCCAAAAACCTAACCCTCAGAGATGAAGCGCCAAAATTCACGTGTAAGTTAGTACATCAACTTCCCGGGGTCATAACTTTTGCATACAATTTTTGTTTTAGGCGCCCGATATCCCGTTGGAAAGTATCATTGAGGAGATTCAATTTGGGTGATCAATTAGAGCCTTTGGATATCATTGAGAAGCTCGATCCCAAAAAACCTTCATTTAGGCCCTCAAAATGGCCCCGAAAGTTAAAAACTGCTAAAAATAGTAAATTGTCAAAATTACCAGAAAATTATTTTGAGCGAGTTGGAAAAGGTGGGTGTCCACTGATATCCACCTAGATAACCTCCTATTCGTTAAGTTCTCATATGGCATACAACTTAGATCATTTACACATACTTTTATGTAGTTGTATGGAAGAAATAAATATCAATGAAATTCGTGGGTTTCTTCCTACAATTACTTTACTCTGTCCCAAATCATCAATCAAAATTAATCATTTCAACTTACAGTTAATTATCGCATCATGTGATTCTAACCAGTCCATTCCAGTCACAATGTTATAAGATCACAATATTGTGACATACAGGTTTACACTTGTGACAAAATTACCTAAGTTAATGTTACAATTATTAACCTTTCCTCTAACCTTTTGCTTGGCAGCAGATGTCATTTCCACATATCTAAAATCATCTTGTTCACATACGTTCACTTTAATTATTTTAATCGTGGAATTAGATATAAAACAATGAGTAGCTTGTGGATCTATCAAAACACTAAATTCTTGATCATCTATCACACATGAAGTATCAAGCATTATAGATTGATGCTTGACCTAACGATTATTAACTGTTGCATGAATCCTATGGGCCTTGCTAAATATCCCACTGTCATTTGTCATGTTGATCTCACAACTCTTTTTTTCTCAATAGGATAGTATCTTTGGTAATGTATTTCTCCACAAGTCCAACATCTATTCTTAGGCCCGGTGCTCCTAGTTCTAGAAGAAGAATCTATTGGTCTAAGGTTCTAGGGCCTCGAACTGTTCTACTAAAAAGGTGTTTTTTGTTGTTTCTACTAAGTACTATGTCGTTGTTGTTGCGGTGGTTCTCTGTATGAAGTCCTCTGACTAGTAGTTGGTCTATGTGTTGTAGAAAATAGAGGTCTTGTAGGTGTATCACGTTGCCCAAAAGTCTTTCTAGGAGGTGTTTGTTGTTGTTGTGCTCAATGTAGTGTATGTCTTATATGTTTGGAAGGAATCCTACCTTGACCCTCATTGTTTAACCCTTCTTCAGCAATAAGAGCCTTCTGAATTGTATCGTGCAATCTCTGAGGCATCAAGATCCTCACTTCTTTAGCATGAATATTCAAATTAAGACCAAATACAAATTTTTTAACCTTCAATTTATCAATGTTCAGATGTCAAGCATATATACAAAATTCCATGTACCTAGCTTCATACTCTGATACTATCTGATAGCCCTGTCATAAGGCGTTTAACTCGTTAATATGGCACTCAATGAATTCATCTGATAAGTACCTCTCTCGAAATTGTTACTTGAGAAATTACCAAAAAATTTCCTCAACGCCCATGCTTAGTTGTGGTAAGAGTGTCTTCCACCAAAGAAGTGGACTCCCTTTCAGTTGAAAGATCGCCATTCAGACCTTCATGGTGGATGTGTAATCACGTAGTGTAAATCACATCATCATATTCTCCAACCATTCATCAATCACTAAACCATTTGTGGCACCCTAGAACTTGAGGAATTTGAACTTCTTGTGTTCTTTGTATACTACTACCAACTACAAGAGGACGTTGCGTACCCGCATTGGACATAGACTCTCTACCCTTATCTTGATTAAGGTGATTGATCAACATCTCAAACATCCTCTAAAAGGATCTCATCATACCTACCACATCTCCTACTGCAACATGTTATTTTTCAGTATTTTTCTCTTCTCCCAGTGGATCAGATCCCTCGGGTGTGGATTTACTCAAAGGAAGCATACCTCTTCCTCCTGCACCCTAACATATCCCTGACATATACTCATCCTACATCCTCTAACCATGATACCTCTTTAACTATTCAATAAAACAGTGGAAGGTGTAATGGGTCTGGTGTCACAGAGTTGAACCCGCTCTGATACCATATGTAATGACCCTCCATATGCAACACAAGGTAAGTGATTTCAATGAAGTAGATTTATTTACTTTTTAAAACCAATAACCAATTTTCTAATATTAGCTATTATGTGATATATCCAAATATCAAATCAACATGAGTTATAAGTTTAAAGTGTAAACATTTTGAGATAACTTGAGAGAATTTTTCATTAACTTGATTTCTATCAATATGGCATAAAAATAAACTATATAATCATAATTACGATATCCAACAAATCAATTATAGGTCAATTTTTACACATCAAATAATTAAATAATTATATAATGAAGTTACACATCAAATAATTATATAATGAAGTACTTCTGTAGGTACCTTTAAAAATGCATATCATAGTATATATCTTTTACGCTTCTTGCCTAATATGATTCTAAGAAATTTAACCTGAATATTACTATCAATCATTTTATTAAGTGTTTAATGTAAGAATTGCATAATTGATTTATTTATTAAGTGTTTAATGTAAGAATTACATAATTGATTTATTTATTAAGTGTTTAATGTAAGAATTACATAATTGATTTATCCAACACATTTATGTTTAAAATTTATTGTTTGTATTAATTTTCATTAAGAATTATCTTAGGTGTAGCTTTAATTCCACAAATTCTTATAAATGTTAACTTTGATTTATCTGTATTCGTAACGGAAATTTACCCAAATATTAAATGAAATAAAGTTTGAATATCTTATCTTGTTTAAGAAGGATCTTTAATACCAAACTTTTTATCTCATTTAAAGGTTATTTTGAGAAGGGAAGTTTGTACTTTAGATAACCTGTTTTCAACTAGGTCTACCTTGTATTCGGTAGTTGAACATGATATTCCATCATGTACACATAGTCATTCCTGGATTATAAATATTATTGCAAGTGATTCATTCCTTCACTAGAGAGATAATATCTATCTCATTGTCACAGAGTCTTATAACTTTTGGAATACCAAGTAAAAAGTTAAACTATATTTATCAAAAAAATTGATTAAAAATTTATATTTATATTTATTAAACTATAATTGATTAAAAATTTTGCCTCACATTTCTCAATTTGTTCTTATTTTTTTTTTGGTTGTCTCTTAGTTCCCCAATCTCTCATTTATTGTGCCTCCTAACTAAATTTAAGTTTGAGTTTGAATAGGAGTCTTCTTTTCATTATGATTTAGTGGTTGAATTACTTGGGATACTATCTCTATGTTGACCACCTATTTTCTCATGAATTTATTTTATTTTAATTAAAAATGTCATTTATTGTTTTATGTGCACATGTGCACATACCTAACGTTGATTTTTTTTCTCCTTTTACCAAATTTATTAACTCTAACTTCCCTGATTCAAATTTAATGTTTTAGACTTAGAATCTTAGTTAGTTTTCTAGTTTCTAATTTAATAATTATTTGTATGCTCTTTTCTAATAAGGTCTAAGCATTTTTATTTTATTTTCTAGGCCTTCTAAATTTTTGTTGACTCACTTTTGTTTTTACGCGAGGTTCCCTTCAAGATGCACTTCTATGCTCCAAGGGTGCCACTTGCCATTGACTAGTTTGGAAGTTTGTCAGACACTTGGAGTCAACATTCCATTGGTCGACCTTGTGAGAGACTAAGGGATTGTCTAAGGAATAACGATCCCTCCTTATTACACAACCCTCATAATTCTTCATGAGCGACTGTCTGATTCTTTCCTCATGACATCATGGATCATCTTAGATTGAGGTAACGTTAACCTTTCATTCATGTCATGGTGGGAGTGCTAGTAGGCTGTGATGGGGACATTTCCACACCTCTCCCTCATTTTTTTGGTTTCTATGTATGACCCCTTTAATCCATATGTGAGTTGGATTAGAAAGCGTCACCATGCCTACATCCGCTCACAGGAACAATGTTAATAATTCATATACATAAAATACATACTGAAATTGTCAATGATATATGCATACAAATCAAATACTCAAATCAAAATACAAGTCCACTCCCTAACTCAATCCAGAGTCCAAGGAAGTATGTTGATTCCATCAACATCCTTAATCTATCTTTTTTCTAGCACACTCAGGAAACCTCATCATAATACCTATCAATATATACATCTATAAGGAACATATAAATATCAATAATCTACATAGCACAATTCATAAATCAAACATAATCATAATGTACCAAAATTTTATCCAGATCACTTGCTTGCAAGTGTCCTCAAAGACTAAGTTAGTGTATAAAATGTGATCAAATCAAAATACAAGTCCACTCCTTGACTAAATATGAAGTCCAAGGAAGTTTGTCGATGCCAACAACATCCTTAACCTATCATGTTTCCTGCACACTCAAAAAACCTTCTTATAATACTTGTCAATATATACATCTATAAGTAACATATAAAAATCAATACTCTACACAACATAATTCATAAATCAAAGATAATCATAATGTGCCAGTTTTTATCTGGATCACTTGCTCAAAAGTGTCCTCAAAGAATAAGTCAGTGTATAAAATATGATCAATAGAACTGGATGTTACACGAACGAAGATCCAACTTAGTAAAGAATTTTTCTCCATGCAATTCATCTANNNAACGAAGATCCAACTTAGTAAAGAATTTTTCTCCATGCAATTCATCTAATAATTCATCAATGATTGGAATATAAAACCTATCTTTGATGGTGATTTTGTTGAGTTGACTATAATTTGGAGACATACGCCATGAACTATCATTTTTTGTAATCATCACCACTAGTGAAGAGGAATAAATTTGGCTATGTTGAGTGATGTATACCTCTAGCATTTATTTGATCATACACTGAGTATCACTCTTTTGTGCACATGGATACATGTAAGGCCTAATGTTAGGTGCTACACTTCCTGGTTGTGCATGAATGAAATGGTCATGATCTCAAGTAGGTGGAATACCCTTAGGAATTTAACTAAATAACCTGGAATGATTTTTTATAAGTATTTGGATATCTAATGGAGCATAGGATATAGATGTTTGAACATCAAGTGAGAACATGTGTGAAATTAAACCATGGTATCCCTTTTTGAGTAAATTTCTCATGTTATTAGAGCTTACAACCTTAGAGGGTTTCACTTGGATACCTCTACGCTCAATTTCCTTTCCATCTGAGAAAAATATCATGAAAAGATATTGAAAATTAAGGGTCACTATTCCCAATGATTATAACCATTGGAGCTCTAATACAACATCAACACCACCCGTTTGGATGCAAATCATCATATTATCAAAACAATACTTTCCATGTTGACCTTAATACTATGGAACTTCCTAGAAAAATTTGTGGTACCTCCATCTACAATCATTAGTTTAAACTATGGTGATGGATAAAAGAAGCAATTGAGATCTTTTCATAATTTGTAATTGATGAAATTATGGGTACTACCAGAATCAATCAATATTATTACTTTATTATTTTTCTTGTATTTTTATACCTTTAGGGTTGTTTGAGTGTTGGGCACGTGCCTATTTTGAGGAAAGACCTAATTTTGGGAGCATGTGCAACAACTAGAAAGAAAGAAGCATGCAGAAAAGGGAGGAAAAACAACATGCAATAAGGAAAAGCCATGTGTGAGGAGGAAAACAAGCCGAACCATATTAGTTTTAGGTTTCTTGACAAAGTTTGTAATGCTCATAAGCTTGTAAAATAATATAAATAAGAACCTATGAGGTCTAGGCCGTCTCTGTAGTT
Source organism: Picea abies (assembly GCA_900067695.1). Lineage (NCBI taxonomy): Eukaryota > Viridiplantae > Streptophyta > Pinopsida > Pinales > Pinaceae > Picea > Picea abies. Next base: position 6,738 of record CBVK0101929767.1, read on the forward strand.
TTTGTCAGTTCGATTAAGTAAGTACCAAAAGTTTGTTGAGAAGTGAAAAATGTGTTTAGCTATAGAAGAGTTGAGTAAGGTAGTTTTTCAGGGTTAGATAAAAGAATAAGGAGCGTGGTGTGATCTAGTCCACCTCTCATATGTTCCTTGACCTCATTATGATTTTATGATGGAAGATGTAATGCGTGCAAAACCATATTTTGCAGTAGACTAAATAAAAGAGTAGAGAAGTCAAATCTTTGTGGACATAGCCTAGGAGGGGTAACCACGGTAAATATTGTGTCATATGTGTTGTTTCTTGCATGTTTACTTTCTTTCAATAATTAGTTTATGAATGGATTGATAAGCTAGGTGTATTAAAATACATGCATGGGCCTAAAGTCTAATGAATCCTAGAAAGACTTGAATGAATAATCAAAGTAATGCATGAGGAAGACACAATACCCTCTTAGATCTCCATTCATTCCTAGACTGCAAGCACTTAAGCATTGCATTCACCCATAAAGCTATCTTAGGTGAAACTGTGCAGTGCACTCTGTGTGTTGTTTTTCCTTTTGGTTTACCAGGAAGGATGATATTTTTAAAGGGTTTTGCTGGAAACCTATTGAGATCTGGACCTGGTTCAGATCAAGAAGTGGAAGATATATATAACCCAACATCGAGTACGTATGTGGTCCAATGCATGGAAAAATATTTTTTAAGTAATGTCTTCAAGATCTAGATCTTGTGATGGTTCCAGTTCTTGATCTTCTTCCTCTTCACATGATATTTAGAATAATTTATTCTCATCACATGTATTCCCCTTAATGTACTTTCTGTCACAATTGAAACATAGTCCCTTGGCTCTTCTTTCATCCATTTGTTGAGGAATCAAACTTTTCGGTTGAGGTACAATTGTCTTATGAACACCAAAATGGTCCATGCTTCATGTGTATTCTCCAATGGTAGACTTGTGTGTAGCCTTATTCTTGTCTTGAATATGACAAGAAAATTGCATAGCTTTGATAATATTTGTAAGATGTATTATGAAAATCTCATGTTTAATTTCTTCTTCCTTCCAACAAATTTTCATCACTTATGTCATCCACCATTGTGGCCAATACATGAAATTTTGAATTATAGTCTTCAATATCACCTAAGTTCTTGATTATTGTCAATTGACTAAAGTGGTCATGTTCCCAAAATTTCCCATATTGTTCTTCTAAGTATTTGGTAAACAAACCCCTTGAGTATAATGATTAAAATTTGGCTTCCTTTTAACTATAGATTGATTCCATTGATATTATTTATTCTCAAAATTCAAGGTTTATATGGGAATCATTTGGTTATCATCCATAATATTATGCAAATCAAAATAATGCTCCATTTGGTTCACCTAAGTAAATTTCTTTGTTCCATAAAACTTCCTTAATTCAATCTTGGGAAGTTTCACTCCTTTTGGACACCATCCATAAGCAATTCAATTATTGGAGTTACCACCCTCTAGAAAGTTCATATTATTGGAAATTTGTTCAACCAAAAAAATACATTTATTTTCATGATTCCCTTCCCACACCTTATCAATTTTAGGTAACCTCCCATTTAAGGAGTATATACTCTTTTTTTCCATATGTTTCAGCTTTACATCCATATTTTGTTCCATTTGTTCCATATTTCTTTTCATATTTTCATCCATCTTATGTTCCATTTCTTCCATATTTATTTTCATCACTTCCTTATTTCCATCCATATTAGTTTCCATGTCATCCTTATTTTCATTCATCTTCTTCTCCATCTGTTCCCTATTTTTAGGGATCTTCTTTTCCATCTAGTGATAAATATATTGGATTTCATCTTGAGTCATGGTTGAGCTCTTTGGAGGTTTAGTTGGTGAAGTAAATTTTGGAGGATACTTTGGAGCCATGTGAGAAAATAATAATTCTCCTCTTTTTCCTCTTTTTCAAAAATCATTATCACGAAAAATAGATCTTCCAATAAAATGTTATTCCAATTGAAAGTTACATACTTTTCAAATGCTTATTTAGGTGCATGACTAGATGGAAACCCTTTTTCCTGGTATATCTATGAACTTTGAACCCTTATAAGTTTGAAATTTTGTTTTATAGCATTCTGATGTGACTTCTTAAAATCCTAAAAATGTCATAGTTTGAACCTTCACCGATAAAACGTTATAACAAAAATACCAAAATGTCTTGTTAAGAATAATTTCAGGATTACTAAATAACCCTAACATCTACAAGATATATATCATAAATCATAATGATTCAGAATACAAAACATATTTCACATGTAATTTTTTGTGTCTCCTCGAGATTCTGAAAATGTAAGAGTCATAAATGTTGTTGGAATACTCATAGGGGAGGTGAATCAATTTTATGCAATTTTTACCACTTTTAACCGGAATATGTAAGCATCAATTTATCAACAATTTATCAATTATGATTTCATTCAAGATATTATGAGAAATATCATTCAAAAAGAAATAACCATAGATTGATAGTTCACAATAATTTTACATGGAAAACCAAATGGGAGAAAACCAGAGAATGTTTTTTTATATATATCAAATATTACAATAGGAAGCACCAAATTCAAAATTCTCCAACACAAACTAGAAGGAGGATCCAACCCGATTTTTACAAGGTCCAACCTAAAGGAATCTACAACTCCCTAAATTCTCTAGCTTCAACTAGAAGGAGGCTCCAACTTGTTGATTTACAAGCTCCAATCCGAAGGCAACTCCAACTCACTGAATTCTTTGGCTCCAGCCAGAAGGAGGATACGACCCCCTTTCCTTCCCACTTCCTCCCACCCTGGCATATAAGTGTAGACTCAACCTGTCACTGATAATCATCGTGCCAATATATTTTTCATTGTGAGTATCATTGTCATTGTCATTGTATCTATCACTGATACTAATATCACATCATCAACAAGCTATATCTACTCAATAATATTACAATATCACTAATATAATCTCTCATACATATTCTCAACATCATCAACATATCCCTCAAACCATGTTCTAAGAACATTCCTTAAGGATATGCCAAACCGTCCAAGATATTCCTTGAGAATATACCATAATAATAAAAATATAAAACATAAAAAGCATACCTGTAGTCATGTATAAACCTGGTGTATGTGATCATAGACCTGTATAACTTCCTCAACTTCTTCAAAAACAGGATATCATCTTCATTTGACTTTACTTCAGTCTCGCGGGACTAGTTTTTTGGATTATTCACAAACCCTAACTTTCAACTAGCATAACTTTGTACTTGTAAAGAATGAAGGTATGAAACTTGTACCCAATATTATTCAATATCCTCTTTGAAATTCCTCCAAGTTTCATTGCTTGAATCATTCTTGAAAAGGATTTATAGATAAAATGGAATACCTTTCTAAATTATGGACTATTTTGGAGAGTGAACGTGTAGAATATGCCATGCATTGAATATTTGATATACTTTTCTCAAGCTCACATAGAACATATTGTGAACTATACTCTTTCCAATTCTATTGGTCTCATAGAAGTTGGTTCCTCTATGAATAATTTATGATATTTTTTTTTAGAACACTTGTTTCAAACTAGTTTCGGGACTAGTCAAAAAGCCTATATTTCAAAGAGTGTATCTCCAAATATACAATGACCCAAAAGTTGAAAATTTTACCAAAGGTACCCTAATATTTCTTCTCAACAGCCTCCAAGTTTTTCTATCCGAATAATTATATAAAAATGTTATAGCTAAAATGACAAGATGACCCTTAAATAACATACCTTAGAACACTTCATCCTCCCTTGGTCTTTCGTTCTTCTTGACTTCATATTCCGTTTGAAATTCACCTTAGACTTCCTTGGTTACCTTAGATAAAAATGACTTGTATTGATGTAACAAATATAATCCCAGGCTCCTTATTTATACTAGATATGACACCCACTTTTTAGGGTTGACTTGACCCAAATAAAAATCAAATTAATTTTTAATGATTACTACATTGGGGCCAAATTTACCAACAATATTCGTAAAAAAAAAAATTAATATTCATTGCAATGGGGATGACCTGGAACTTCTTGTTTGCAACAATTTGTTTTCTTTTAATTAATTAAGGCCTGACTTGCAACTTCTTGCTACAACTTTTTAGGACTTCTTAAGCATAATTTGTGGATTCCATCTTAAATAGGTAATATCTCATCAATTGTGAGGAACCACGTGTCATAGAACCTACTGTTGGAAACAACATGATGAGGAATATCCATCTATGAGAGCTTTAAATGCATTAGTAGAGTCCATCATCCTATTTTTCCTCAAACAACTTCATGCTTCATGACCACATCTTTAGCCTTCATGTAGATTTCTTCAAAGCATATTCATGTGAGGGCCATGCTTAAATATACTCCATAAGGGGAACAATTCAGAAATTATTCAATTATACTCATTAGTTCTAGAGGATTCTAGACTTATTCAAAAGTTGACATCAATGAAAACCAATTTTCCAACAGTCTCCCCCTTTGGCACTGATGGTGAAACTCATGCTCTCCCTATGACCAATAATCCCTCTATATTCATTTTTCTCTTATTTGTCTCTCCATTTGACATCAATATAAAATGGTAACTCCCCCTGATAGTACACCTTCGTCTGGCAATCTATTTCCCAATATTCATGCTTCTGAATTTTCTTTCTTGCTCTTTTTTTGTCCCTACTTTGATGTTTTTTGTCCATTGTTGTTTTCTGATGATGTAAATTGATGACATATATAAAATGAATTCATCAATGATATAATCATTCAATAATCTAATCTTCACAATTTAACTCTTCCTAGTGATTTCTCTTCTTGTGTCTTCTTTTCAAAATGTCATGTAGATCACTATGGAGCAGAAACTACTCCATTTTTTTGTCGAAGATACTCAAATGTATCTCTTGGGAGAGGTTTGGTGAATATATCTAAAATCTATTCCTTTGTCCCAATGTACTCCAACTGGATATTATTTTGTGTAACTTGTTCCCATGGAAATTGAAACCTGATCGGGATATGTTTGGTCTTGGAATGCATCATTGGATTCTTAGAGATACTTATAACACTAGTATTGTCACAGAGTATAGATATGGACTCATCATATTTTACTTGTATGATTTGTAGTGTTTGCTTCATCTAGAGAACCTGAGTACAACATGTTGTTTATGCGATATATTTTTCTTTTGTTGTAGAAAATTACATTGAGGATTGTGGTTTACTTGACCAAGATACCAAACAATCTCCCAAGTAGAATGGTGCTCCACTAGTATTTCTTTGTTCATCAATACTTCCTACCCAATAAGCATCTATGTAGGTGACCATAGTCAACTCATTCTCTTTTGGATACCATAATCTAGACTTTGTTGTTCCTTTAAGATATTTAAAGATTCTTTTTACTCCCAACACATGAGTTTTATTTAGTGCTTCTTGAAATTTGAAAACTTGTCCAACAACTTCAATTACATCTGTTCTTTAGGTTGTCACATAGAGTAAGTTTCCAATCATTGATCTATATAGTCTTAGATGATGCACCATGAAAAATTGTTGGAATGAGAAAGGTAAAAATAAAGCA
>CBVK0101929806.1:0-14562 GCA_900067695.1 Picea abies
CTAGATCGGAGGGTCAGAAGTTTCCCACGTGTCACACATCCAACGGATGGATCAGAGGGCCAGGAGAGCGCCATGTGTCTCACATCCAACGACTACATCAGAGTGCCATCAGAGAGCCACGTGTCGCAAATCCAACGGCTGGATCGGAGGCCCGACAGAGCGCCACGTGCCACGCAGTCAACGGCTAGATCGGAGGACCGGGAGAGTACCACGTGCCGTGCATCCAACGGATAGATCGGAGGGCCGTGCGAGAGCCACGTGTCTCGAATCCAACGGCTGGATCGGAGGCCGGGTAGAGTGCCACGTGTCTGGAATCCAACGGCTGGATTGGAAGGCCAGGAGGGCGCCACGTGTCGTGCATCCAACGGCTAAATCGGAGGGCCAACAGAGTGCCACGTTTCGTGCATCCAACGGCTAGATCTGAGGGTTGGCAGTTCGCCACGTGTTTGGCATCCAACGGCTGGATCGGAGGGCAGCTAAGGCGCCACGTTTCTCGCATCCAATGGTTGGATCATAGGGCAGTCAAGACACCACGTGCCGCGCATCCAACGGCTGGATCGGAGGGCAGTCAAAGCACCACGTGCCGCGTATCCAACGGCTGGATCGGAGGGCATGGAGGGCACCACGTGACAAGAATCCAATGGCTGGATCGGAGGGCATGGAGAACACCACGTGGCAAGAATCTAATGGCTGGATCGGAGGGCATGGAGGGCACCACGTGGCGACAATCGAACCGCCCATTTGCATACCGTACTACAAAAATGGTACGGATCCTACACCTCTAACTCCACGTGGCGCAGATCTGACAGCAACTGTGGCACGGATCCTACGGCTTGACATGCTACTCTGGCACAGATCACGTGGCGCGAATCTGACGGGTTTAGCTGAAGACTATACAGCACAAACTCTCTTTCATACCCGCAATCGATCTGCTGCACGCCATAATCTCACCTTGCATAACTGTGACGGGATGGGACGGTGGCATCGTTGCAAGCAGGATCAGCTATGATCAGATTAAAATGCCTTCCACGGACTGCAATGATCAGATTAATGCATTACTTGTCCGAAGAAACTTTTGCACGCAAATCTGAATCAAAATCATTATTCAGAATTGTGATGCACATAATATCCGCTAGGGAGAATGCCCCTGCAACGCTCTTCAGCCTTTCCTCTGTTGATGAATATAAGAAATTAATTGGCCGAAGCCATTCCAGCCTTGATAAATCTTCTTCGGGACGAAACTGTCAGAGACAAAAGGGATGCAGCTACTGCCTTTTTTAATATTTCAGTTTTTCATGGAAATGTTTCATAGGTAATAGCAGCTGGGGCAGTTCCAGTTCTTCACAGTTGGGAGCCTTCAATCTGAGATTGCCATCGTTAATGCCTTCTCTGTATAAAAGAAAACCATATCTCTTCTCAGAGTTCTTCATAGTTGGGAGCCTTCAAGAACTCCCCAAACAATTCTCTGAAAATTCGGTCACTACAGTGCACTAACATCTTCAGTTTTTGGTTTAGTTTTCAATTCTTTCCTTCAATTTTTGTGGAGACTATCTGATTTTTCTGTGTGAAGCACCTGCCACAAATTCGTGAAGGTGCAAATGCGGAAGATATAAGCAGAGTATCAGAAGATATAAGCAGAGTATCAGCATAAATCTCTTTTTACTCTTTGAAATATGTGTGAAGAGATGATCTCACCGTTGCTTAAGAGGAGTGAATTCAATGAGGTTGTTATCAAATAAGTTAAGCGACGTGGCAGAGGATGAACAGAATATGGGAAAAGAAAAGTAAAGTATTCCTTTCTCAGCCCATTTGCTCATGGCTGGATATTAGCAACGGAATATTACATGCAGATTAGGCTTTGCCTTTCTTCAAATTCTTAAAATTACTCACAGGTGTTAATGCAGATTAGGCTTTGTCTTTCTTCAAATCTTAAAATGAGTATTGTCTTTGATTGCAGTTCAGAAATTTTAGAATTAGCATAAGAAAGAAAAATTGATGTATGGTTAGTTATCTAATCAATGATTGATGTATGGTTAATTATCTAATTAACGGTTAGTTCTGTAAAGAATATATATATATATATATATATATATATATTACAATTTTTATTTATTAAGCAAAATATATATAAAAAAATTAAAATTTTTATTTATTAAAAAAAAATTACTATTAAGAAAGCTTCTCATTCTTTGTAAATGTTAACCTACACATGGTATATTTCTTTTTAAATTAAACCCAAAATATTCTTACTCTATCTTCATGCTGTCATTCTATGTCTTCCATGTCAAATACCAACCCACTAGTATTTGAGAAAATTTTAGGGGCTAAATTTAGCCTATGGATTAATTTTCCATTTTTTTCCTCCAAAAATGATTCACCAATTTCCATTTTATTCACCCAAGTTTTATAACATAAACATATTTTACGTTAAAAATCACCAAAAAGTTATAGAATCTATATAATATCCTTAGAAATTTTAATATTTTTACAAAAATATTGCCAAACATTTTATGGTTAACAATTTAAGAATTAGTAGCATTCGCTAAGGTTTCCACACTTTAAGATAACTATGGATCATTAAAATTTTCCCTAACACACACAACATGTCCCATAGAGAGAGAGGGGAAGAATGACCAAGTAACCACACGAAGAATTTGAAGCTAGGGACATTACCACCTATGCATGCATCTACGTAGACATGGACTAACAATGAATTTCTATTAGAAATTAAGTTCATAGCTAAAGACTACACTTGGACCCATCCGCTTGATTATGAGCAACTTGCCTTCTAATGTAGAGATTGCTTCGAAATGAGGCATGTACAATCCATCATGTCAATAAAGAAGGGAGATCAAGCAATGCATCGATACAAGCAAGACAAACAATGTCCACACACACTTTGTCTTTGTTGGATATTTCGCCAATCAAAGATCTAACATACAAGATCTTGCATCTAGAATTAAGGAATCCATGGAAATCAACAGAGGCATCACCTGCTCCTTCTCTTGAGAATATTAGGCTCTCTTTCCTACCCTTATCCAAAAAGGGTTGGGCAAGTTGGGCAACCTTGACAAAGAAAGAGGAGGATTCCTAAACGTGGAAATCTTGGATGTCTATCTTACCCTCCTCGATGAAGAAGAAAAGTGATTCGTAGATCTACAAGAAGGTGATTTATTAGAACTAGTCACACCTTACCAAGATTAAATGGAGGAATGCATTGAAGTCTCCAAGATGAAAAAGAGAGAATTGTCACATTGGATGACAACCTACATGACAAGAAATCAACATCATAACTTATTTTAGTTATGCATTTCTTTTGCATCCAATTGTGTTCCCATTTCATTTAAATTTACTCATGCAAGCATGTTTCAAAATAAATCTAGCAAAGGAAGAAGAATTGTTGCTTGGGAATCCCCTAGACTTCATAGTGCTAAGGAATTCACCCAAATTGATTACTCCATAATGTATCTATATAACCTTCATCGTATGTGCAAAGTTGTGGTTTGAATTCATATTAGAAGAACATTTGTTTCTCATGTCGATGGATGGATAGACCTCAACATGTGCATGTCAACACATTAATATTTCAATTGTCTTCTTGAAAATTACATTTTCAATATTTGGAAAATGCAAATTTAAGGATTTATGTATTTTATTTTTGACACTTGGAAAACTTCCAAATTAGATTATTTAGGGGTAACATTATGCATTTGGAAAATGCAATTTCAATAATCATGCATTTAAGAGATTGTGTTCTAAATTAGGGATTGATAAATTGTAATTGATTGTGATCCTCTTACCATCTACTTGGAGTAAATGATAGTGTTTATTCCCACATTAATAATTATCATGATAGTATCAACTTATCTACTACAAACATGATGGCATCATGTCACTTCACTGTCTTGGGAAAGCTTGTAATGAATTACATTGTTATCACCTCCCATTTTCATACTAGAAGTGGCAAGGGTTGTAGTAGACCTACTAGATATTGATGTTAAACGATGACCTATTAGCAATAACATTCTATACATCTTGCAATGTATTTAGCAATATCATTTTTCATCCCAAGCAAAAAATATTACTTCCTCTCTATAACAATCATCTTCTGGTAGCCTATATAGCTAGAATACAACCTCTTATGAATTTCATCCATGATGATGGTCCTCAACTCTATCAAATTGGGAATATACATTATGTCCTTGTAAATGAGAATTCCATCATCACTTAATTGGTAACTTTCATACTTCTGTTATGTTTTATCTTTCTATTGATCCATCTTTCACTTGGACATAATGTTCATCAACAACAAGGGATTCTACCACTCTACTCTTCAAATCAGATTTGCAAATGTTGATGGTTTTCATGTGCATCACATGCATTTTACTATTCCAAGAATTTGCATCCATATTCTCTTTCCCTTTTATGTGCTTGATCTTGAAAGAAAAATCACAAAGAAATCCCAACCATCTTGCTCTTCTAGCATTCAAGTTTATTTGATTGAATTAATACTTAATACATTATGACCTATCAATAGCATAAACTTCCTACCCATCAAGTAGTGTTGCCACATCTTCAATAAGTGCACTACAACAACAAGTTCCAAGTCATGAATAACACATTTTCTCTCTTGTTCTTTTATCTTTCACAACTCGTAATAGACCACATGGTTATGTTACATGAGAAGTCCATCGAGTCCTTCCCCACATGCATCTATGAACTCAACAAAATCTCTTTTTGGATTTGCACAAGTGAGGATATTTTTCAACCGCTATAAACTTTCCTTACATTTATGGGTCCACTCAAACTTCTTTCTTTGGTGGTAGTCCCAATACCTCATCAAGGAATGCAAATTTGAATTCTTATAATACCATATTTTCTTCAATATTTGGACCCTTGTTCTCTATTGATTTTGATAGATGGGATGCATACAACTAACACCCCTTTCTAAAGAAATTATTCAAATAGAAGGATAAAATATGTCTTGATGAGATGTCCTTCATAATACCTCTTACTATCCTTGAGTTTCCATCTTCATCAATGCAATCAATGGCCTTGTTGTGGAAATAAAGATTAACTTGTTGTGATTCCAACTGGTCCATACAAATAAGGGAATCATATGAACCAAGTGGTATGATCTTCATATTTTCCCATGTGGAGAGTCCATTCAGCTCTAGTGGACACCTCTCACCAATTCACTATATTTTCTCTTGGTTCCAATGGATAACCATACCAGCTATGTCGTGTTGTGCTTATTTATATCTATTTTACATGATTCAAAAATTTTAGGAGTAACTTGATTGTGACTAGATATAAGATCAATAAAAAAAAGGGATTGCTAGCAATCTTACCTTCAACTTCAACTACTATTTATAGGTGATTTGTTTGGTCTTTTCAACTGGTCTTTTCCTTCTTGAGCCTTCATTAACCTTTCATTTTCTGCTCTACAAATTTTAATTTATACACTCAAGCATCATGTTTGGAGGGGTCGCTTGATTTCTTCATCCATTAGCTTTAGTCTTTGCATTTCTCCTATGCAAATTTTCTTGTATGGCATCTACTTCATAATCATAAGGTTTTTGTGCATCTTCCTTGATGACAATCTGCTCAACCCATCGAGACTTAGATTCTTGTTATACTTTCTCACCTTGTTATAGAAACCTTAGTACTCAATGAGCATTTGTACAATAATCAACATGTTAACTTAATAATGTCAACAAATTATTACTATGTATTTTTGGTTTATTCCTAATTTCTTTCCCATACAGGGTACTACTGTAAATTTTCCTTTGACAAACTAGATAATTTGAATAATTTATTGTCTATACAACCCAAATTCTATATTTGTAGCTATGATACCAATCTATCATGTACCCAACCCCCTCTATAGACTCATCGAGGGCGCATGATACTTTTTTTTTTTTATCTTTTTAATTTAATCTCACAAATCCCTTCATTATATTATCCCTACTTGAATTCTATTTGATTTTTGTTATGTTTGAAGGGATCCATGTCATGTGGGTTGTAGACCACACTTGGCAACCTTCTTATTTGAATGACAATCCTTTATCCTTCTCTATAATATATTCCTCCTTTCAAAATATTTCCTAATGGAAAAGACATCAGACCTATACAAAAAACCAAACTATGCATTTGCCAAGACTCCCTCATAAAATGTCGAGGTCCTTCGAAATTTTACCTTTTCTTTTTGCTAAAGTCCTCGATGAACTATCAATATCTTTGAATTAACTTCAATTCTTTCAAAAGTTCCGATCCAAGTGAATTATCATTCCCCATCCAAAGAAATTATTTCAAGTGTTACCATTGAACCATTGGGCTTCTTTGAAAGATTGATCATGATTCTTTCAAAACCTCCAATGATGAACTATCAATTTCTCTTGAAAGAACATATTTCAAAAGTTCCTAATGAACTATTTGGATCCTTTGAAAGATCAACCTTTACATTTTCCTCTTGAACTATGGAGTTGATCCAAAATATCATGTTTTGAACTCTCTCAATGAACTATTGATTCAATATGAAAGAGCATCTTTCTAACTCTGTCAATGAACTTGTAACACACCCAACCAAAAAAAGGAGTTTAAGGAATAGGGCATCAAAATTTCGCTTTCCTTAACTCTCTCTAGGTTCCCCTTTCTTCATATTGCAGGTTCTTCCAAACTCGCGGGCTCTTTCTTGGCCCCTTTGAAGGATTTGAGAAATAGACGCTAGCTCTCCATGCTAGCCCCTTCCTTCATATGACCTCAAGTTGTGACCTGACGCCTACTCAAAGGGCACTTCAGAACTTCAGCTTCAGGCATTTTCACCTCGCCACTTGCCAATTCATTTGAATTCTGAACTGGAGAAGTTTTGAAATGATGGGAGAGGAATCGACGATCCCTTCTCTCTTTCCAAATCAACGACCCACCAAAACTTTAGGCTCAGGCACATCAGTGAGTTCCAAAACAATGGGCGCTATCTTCTCCTACTAGGCCCTTCTCAAATGTGACCTCAAGCTATGATCCGAGGCTTAACTCTTGAGCGCTTCGTAACTTCGCCTTCAGATATTTTGGTCACTCCAACTCACCATTCTCTCGAAGCGTGAACTTTGAACTCATAGATTGGGAGGTCAAGAAGGATCTCAAAGGATCCAGAGATCCACGGTCCAGGTCATTTCACGACTTTGAGTTTTAGAAGACTTGGTCCCGCTAACACACCATTCTCTTGATGCACGAACTCCGAACTCGTATATTTGACAGTTGAGATGGGTCCTGAAGGATCCATAGATCCACGGTCCAGGTCATTTCACGACTTCGGGTTTCAGAAGACTTGGTTGCACTAACATGCGATTCTATCGATACGTGAACTCCGAACTCGTAGATCTGACGGTTGAGGTGGGTCCCGAAGGATCCATAGATCCACGGTCCATGTCATTTCGTGACTTCAGGTTTCAGAAGACTTGGTCGTGCTAACACGCGATTCTCCCGATACATGAACTCCAAACTTGTAGATCTGACGGTTGATGTGGGTCCCGAAGCATCCATAGATCCACAGTCCACATTACTTCTCTACTTCATTCTTCAGGGGTTTTGGCGTTACAAATCCTCTATTCTCCCGAAATGGTTAACGCTGAACTAACTACCTCCTAGATCTAACGGTCGGGATGGCTCCTGGGCATCCTTAGATCTAAGGCCCAGATTAACTTCGGGGATTTTACCTCCCTTACGACGAACTCGCTCAATTTGTCGAACTCACGAAGTCCGAAGAGCTCAAGGGGTTAACTCCTGCGTTCTTTCCCGTATCCAACGATCACAACAAACCTTGGCTCTTCCCAAACAGATCTTGTTCATTTGTCTTCCATACAACAAAACCTTTCCTTTCGATACTTCAATCTCGCTATCCTTCCTGAGCTTTGGTAGCTATGAAAGGCTTAAGATCTTTACGCTCTTTCTCCTAAACTTAACACTTGGAAGAATTCTTTCGTGCATCCCTTACACTCATTCATCAACTCTAGAACTTAAGTGGTTCTTAGTCTCTATCCACCCTATAGAGCCTCTATGCATATCTGCACTACCTCTCTTGAGATTAACAAACTCCGTTCTCTCGGAGACTCAGGGCGACTGGGTGTTTTGACATGCATACATGAAACTATGCCCAAGGTCGATGAACTCATAGTTCATTGCTCTAACTAAGCCACCACAGGGCTCAAGCATTTACGAGTACAAGTCATGTCCGGACCATATAATTTCTTACTTGCCTAATTATACAATCAAGAATAAATAAAAGGGATACAGTATAACCATTAATAAATCATGCACATCCGTGAGAACATTCTCAGTATATCTAATTTTATTACACAATTACAACTCAATTACACAGGGTAGGAGAATACTTATCTATTACAAGTTGCATCCAACTAACTGACTGTGGGTGTGTGCCTTTCCACCCAACCATAGGCTCATCCAACTAACTGACTGTGGGTGTGTGCCTTTCCACCCAACCATAGGCTCAGAGGCGTTCATCCTTAGCACTCTGGCCACCCCCATGCCAAGCTGTGATATCACTAGGGAACTATGCCATCTCTCAGAGACCTTCTCTCTGTCACAATATCCCTGCGAGGTTTATCAGATGCTTCCTCGACATCAAGCTCATGTTCGGGTCCTTCAGGTCTTGTTCTCTGCACTTCCTTTTGGTTCGCACATCTCCTTTTGATCTTGCACTCTCATCTCCTATCTCGCCACCCGTTATATGTCTTTCTATCTTACGATTATCTTCCTTCTTTTGGAGAGTTTTCTGACCTATCTTGTTCCTTCTGTTAGAAGGAAGCTTGGGTCTGTAGGTCTCTGTTGTACTTCGGGCTGACAACCCATGTTTCCATTCATGGGGGTGGTTGATTATTCAACCACCAGTCCTTTCCTTCATTAATTGATTTGATTATTCAACCACCAGTCCTTTCCTTCATTAATTGATTCTTTCCTCTAGAGATATCATGGCTCGTACTTTAAGGCTTCACCCCCCAACAGTTAGTTATGGGAAATTTAACAATAATGCATTTACATCGACCACATGCCTTAACATGGTGTTATCACATGAACTTGTCAGAGTCTTGTGGGTTCATGGTTTCTACCTAAGTCTATAATTTTTCTCTGTCTCTATCCTTTTCGAATCCACAAGTCTTAAGTTTGTCCCCTTTTGACGTGTAAAGTCCTCTTCTATGTGCACTTGTTTGTTTGTGCGCCCTGGTTTCTCTTAATGTCCTACCCGAAAGGAGTCTCGGCCCCAAGCCCCTCTATTTTCCCCAAAGGATGAACACTCGTCTCCTTTTTCATTCACTGGTCTCCCTATTTTCCCAGCCCACAACGAGTCATCCGGATTCTTGATCCTGCAGGCCGCAACCATGGACACAAAGGGCGACATACAAAGAAGCCTATTTCAGGCTTAAAAGCAACATGCAATTTTAATCTTTCAGCGGGGGAGATTCCAGGAGCAGTTCGAATTAGTGACTCACGGGCATTCGAAAGTTCAAATTCACGCGAAGTATAGCGCCAGAGCAGAAGGTCCAAATACCAGAGGCCCGAAGAGAGCATGAGTCATTGATATCGAGGGGGACAAGTGGCATCTGATCCAAGTGTTCGGAGAAATGAGCTTCGTGAGTTTCAAAGTGAGAAGTGCATAAAACTTCCGAAGAGTTGAAGCTCGAACTCACGAAGCAATCGTGGACCATTGATCTCAAAATCAAAAGGGAACCGTTGATCTTAGCTGCAGTGCCTCCCCAAGGTCCTGAAGGCCCGAAGTGAATCTAAGTCATTGATCAACAATAACCATGTGATGTCAGATACATAACTCCAGGTGGAAACACAGAAGGAAAAATAAGTTTGAGATTTGATTTTCCCGAAGTCCGGAGACCCAAAGTGGATCTCGAGCACTCAAATCTAGGAGCCACATGTTGTCAGATCCCTAACTCCGACGCATTTTCTTTGGGAAAGTAAATTTTGACTATTGAAAAGTCTGAATCCCGGAGTCACGAAGGGATCTCAGCCGTTGATCTTAGGAGGGTCACACATCATCAGATCTATGACTCCGGGTAAAATCCATGGGAAAAGCTAAGTTTGAGTTTTGAATCTCTCGGATCCCGGAGACCTGGAGTGGATATCGGATGTCCAATTCAAAGAGCCATTTGTCGCCAGATCCATAGCTTCGAGTAAAAGCACAACAAGTAAACAAGAGTTATCCCCCAAGCCCTGGAGATCCAAATGCATGTTGGCTGACAACACAGATAGGTGACACCCTTATGGTTTTGACATATGGACCTCTTTTCAAGTATTCTCAGACACACCTCCATATTGTTTTCAAGTGACACATGTTACCTCTCCATCCGTGACACATCGACATGGTGACATCTGGCCTCCATGTCAGATCATCCTCCGAGAGGTGTTATTGTTCAGTGCCAAAAGTAGCGCCCCACCCCAAAGCACACTTTTGGCAGATCCTAAAGTTGGTGGGCGAGTAAGCTTGGCAATGGCGTCAAATCTAGCCGGTGCGCCCAAATCTCAGATCGTGACCAGATCAACGACCACAGTCTATTGCAGGGACGCAACATGCTCTTGCGATATTTTTCTTGAGCGGTCCCACAATGGAAACCATGGTATGGAAAAAATACTATGTGGTGAAATGTGATGGATTGCGGGCCCAAAAGTAGTTTGAACCCAAACCACCTCTAAGCGGCCCTGCAATTACATATTTATATGGCATCTTATCCGAGAGAAACAAGTGGTCGCACCCCTAAGAATTAATTCTTGTTCAATCTCCAAAGAAAATAAGTTAATGGAAGGTAGGTTTGGTGGTTGAAACCTCGGCTCACCCCATAAATGAAAGGCATGGAAGGCCTGACCGTGGGGACTGAACTGTTAGCCCGTGGTACCCCTGCGAGTGGATTTCCCTGCAAACCCATGCTGATCTGAGCTCACGTCTGATAGAGGAACGCATGTTCAGTCTAACAGAAGAAGTTGCCGAAGCAAAACTTTGATCGTAGTGATCAGAACACACTCCTGATAGTCGGGGACTTTTTTGAGTATAAATAGATAGTTTTATATTTTTTGATGGTCGTATTTGGTTAAGCAGAGCTCCCAATTTTGTAATGCTTGTAATACCAGATATTTTCTCTAGTTATGTTATGGGTTTGAGACTTTCATATTAAGAGAAGTCAACCTCTTTTCATCTCTTTATAAAAATTGTGCTAAAACACTCGATCATGGAAGATCCAGTCGAGGGTTGTTATGCTATTGTAATGTAGGTTTGATTGCAGCGATATCGTGACCAGTTTTAGTCAGCTTCCTTGTGATCTTTTCCCCTCTTACACTGAATGGCTCGAGCATGGAGGATCCAGTTGATTTTTTGTAGTTGCATGGTGATGTAGGTTTGATCATTGTGCCATTGTGACTGTGTTGTTTGGACATATTTCATTGTCTAAAGCTTGAGCTTAAGAGTGATATTGAGTCTAGGTTTTTCTTCTCCAAGCTGCTTGAAGGCCTGACACCCATAACAATCTTGTCCACATTTCTTACGAAGTCTTCCCTCTTCTCACACTTAAACTCAATTCATTGACTGAATTTAGTTGTGGCCCTCACTTCCCTGTGCATTTCCTGTCCATTTCTGTGTTGAACATCTTTCATGTTTTGAGTTTTTGCCATTAAACTCCATCCATATTAACCAACATCCACCTAAACTATGATGGGTACTGGGCTTACCTCCTCTGCAATCGGTATGTGACTTCTAGTGTTAACATTCATGGCACCATTTTCGGGGAACGAATTGAAGACATTTTCCCCGGATAGAATGACAAAGAGTTTATGATTATGAAGGTGCATCATATATCAGAACCTTTGAAGATTGCAGCTTTCTACTGGAGACTCCACTATTTTAGTTCTGGATCCTAAAGGTAGACACACGAGATCCACTTCACTGTTGCCTCTAGCAACGTCTGAAGCTGACCCAAAGGAAATTATCAAAAAGGGAAAGACCATTCAAAAAGGTACCTCCACTGTTGTACCAAGTTTTTCTGATAATTTGCATAATCCCTCTTTACCAACTCTAGTAACTGTTTCTGATTCTCCTATTATACAAACTGCTAGAGTTTCAAGAAATTTAAGTTTTGGGAGTTTTCTTGTCGATTTATCCCCTCCTATTCTTGGTTTGGAAGGAAAGATCTTTGACACCCCTTTCTCCCCCGAAGTTGTAAAGTGGAAGGAGAGAGATTTGACCTTAGAAGACTTTACTACTCCTCCTCATATTATAATTGTTGTAGTTACATAAGGGGAAACCTCTGTTACTTCTAGCTCCTCATCTTTATCTCCTAACGCTCAACCTTTTCCTTTTTCTCCCAGAAACACAACCCCAGTCTCCCTTGTTCAAACCCCATCTTCCCCTGGTTCTTCTCCAATTCACATCCCAATGGAGGGTGTTAATCCTCCTAGGAACCAGATGGCTGAGATATTGGCTGCTATATATGCCCCTCTAGTTTTACCTTAGCCTATGAATGCTCTCCCAGCCACAAAACACCTTAAATACATTCCCCAGTTCACAGGGGAGGGAGACGTGACTGCAGACGAGCACCTTGCATCCTTTTATAGATTTGCAGAGATTCAGGCCATCAAAAATGAAGATGTGTGGATGAGAGTTGTTGTATAGAGCCTTGATTGTGATGCCAAGGATTGGTTTAAGGAATTTCCTCCTAGATCTATTGACGAGATTGTTGCTCTGGACAATTCATTCTTGAGACATTGGGGGAATAAAAAAGATTTCCTTTATTATGTTACATAATTTGGGGCACTTAAGAGAGAGGAGGAGGAAGTTGTTTCAGACTTCTCAAAGAGATTTTATAAGATGTATAAAAAGATTCCCGCTAAAGTTAATCCTATAGAAACCTCTGCCAAGATGACTTATGCTAGTTCTTTTGACCCTGATTTTTACCTTCTATTGAGAGGAAGAAGAGCCACCTCCTTGGCTCATATGCAAGATGTAGCCCTTGAAGTAGAATCCAATATTTTGGCAGTTGACAAGCTTAGGAGTAAGGTTGATAGAGACAAGAGAAAGGGTAGGTTTGAGGCTTTGACTTCTAGTTCCTCTGCTTCCCCCCCTCAAATGGATGAAATGACCAAACTACTAAAATTATTTTCTGCTAAAATGGAAAGGTGGGAATTGGAAGGAAAACAAAGTTATAGGAATGTTCTAAATCCTAATAGTAGGGGTAGTTTCAAAAGACCAAACAATGCCCCTCAGATCATCCAAAGAGACCAATAAAATAGGGACATAGATGATCAGAGAATTCAACCTCCTCTCCAAAATAACCTTGTTACTAACGGAGAAGGAGAGGAAGAAGATGTTGATCTTGAAATCCATTGTCTTGGAGACACTTCCTCATTTCCTCATATGACCCAATCTGCATACGAGGAGTCTCTCATGGATAACCAACTAAATGAGATGAGCAGGGGGGAAAAGAACAACCATAATCCCAATAGATATAGCCCGAGGTCAAAGAAAAAAGAAGGGAAGCTGGATATTTCTGATCAACCTACTAGAGCAAAGAAGCCTGTCAAAAATGTAGCAGATGACATTAAATAAAAGGAGGCAAACCCCCCACCAATGGTCAAAATCCCAATCCCATAAGTGAAGGAGATTCTGAAGTCTCCCTCATCTTTCATCTTTGAGCATGAGATTCAAAAGATTAGGATCCTTGTACCTCTTTCAGAGTTAGTCGAGCACGAGGGATTCAAAAGGTTCCTCTCCAAAATATTGCAGCCCAAACCTTCATCTCATCACACAGACTCAGTCAATCTCTAAGACAAAAATCCTGTTGTCATACTGGGACCTTTGGTGGAGGATAAAGATGATTCCTCGCCTCCTTTCTACACTTCATTGAAAATTCATGATAAGGTGTTGCACAACTGTTTGATGTATTCAGGGGCATCTCATAATCTCATGCCTAAAATTTTCATGGATGAGCTTGGGTTGGAGGTTACAAAAACCTACCATGACCTGTATTCATTTGATTCCAGGAAGGTGAAATGCCTCAGGGTTATTAAGGACCTGGTTGTCTCCTTGTTTCAATTGCCAATGAAGAGTGTGGTCATGGACATAGTGGTAGATGATGTCCCCCCTAAGTTCGAGATGCTCTTATCTAGATCATGGATCACAAGACTAGGGGGAACTTTGCAAATGGATCTGTCATATGCCACCATCCCTATATTTGGAGGGGAACATAGAAGGATTTATAGAGAAGCACATCTTGCCTACATGATCAATGATGAGGCCAATCCTATCAACCACTGTTATGAATATAAATATACATAAATAGATATTCATAACATAATAATTAATTAATAAATACTAATTATTAATAATGAAAGGTCATGTCTCAAAGGACATGACCATTGGTTAAGGGAACCCCTGTGTGGGTATATAAACGAGCCCTCATTCTCAATTGTAATCATCTTAATATCATATATCTTATCTTATCTTATCTATTCATATATTATTTACAGTCCTACATGGATTACTTTGTTATA
>CBVK0101929820.1:0-22582 GCA_900067695.1 Picea abies
TTTTGAGCTATACATCGTCAGATTCCGCCGGTGGAATCACTAGGGCACACTCATTGAGCCCAGTCGGTGCACAAACCTCCAGGGGGTGACATCTGGAGCTTCAGAGGTCGGATATTCAGTCCAAGAGTCGTCAAGATCAGTCTAGAGGCCAGGGCGCATCTTTTGAAATAGTTTCCAGCTCATTCCGACGGGTATCGCCATCAGGGCAAGTATTCCAGATTCTATAGCAGTTACCGTGAGCTGCCAAACTGCGTAGACCAACACCCATTCTTTTGATCACGGGTATTTCTTATCAGTTGATTTTTATTCCAGCGATGATCCATGAGATCTAACTAACGATTATTATATCTGCTTCCATTTATTATTGTATTTCCTATTTTTTCTGCATTATATATATTAGTGAGCTGTGTTGTCCTTATTTTGCATGCATTGTCTTGTACTGCTAAAACACATAATAAACTGGAACACACATGCGAAAATCACCAAGTGGAACACACATGCGAAAATCACCAAGCATGTTCACACAGTAACTCAAACGCATTCAAAAACCCCCAGAGTATCAGATTCAGTGGAAAAAACCGTAGTTCAGCAATAGATATCCAAATTAGCTGGATTAGGGATATTTCAGTGGTATCAGAGCCTTCTTCCTGCCAGCCTATGAAGAAGTACTTCTCATGACCGCATGATTCCGAGAACAGGTGAAGAATACCCAGAGGGTCGAGGACATATTGGGGACAAGTACAGTTAGTATCGCAGAGTTCACAACATGGATAGGAGAGATAGAAACTGAAGGGATTAGACCCCCTTCCACACTCAGTCAGATACAGAGCCAGAGATAGAGGACATAGAGCATATCAGTTTAGACATAGAGGCCAACATAGAGGGGACTATGGGTGACAGGCGTGAGACACCCGAGGGCAGGGGGAAAGGCCTTGAGACACATTTTGACAGTATGTAGGCCATGTTGAATTACCTATCTAGGGCACAGAGAGACCTGTTGACAACCATACAATAGATGAACCTTAGTGCATAGACTCTCCAACATAGCATGAGCACTATAGGTACCAATGCCGCAGGAGGGCCGAGTGGTTCAGAAAGAAACCCGGGAGGTGGAGCCAATGGCTCCAATGGATCTTAGGGAGGGGCTAGTACAAACCCTTCACCAGCCCAAGCTTACACATCATTTGGGAGGATTCCCCGACCTTTATATCTACAGTTCCAGACAGGACAAACATTGGGACAACCTTTGGGAAGAATGGCACATTGCGGATGTGCATTGATTACAGATCCCTCAACAAGAAAACAATCAAGAATAGGTACCTTATTCCGCGCATAGATGAGTGGATGGATGAGTTGCATGGGGCAGTTTCCTTCACCAAGATTGATCTGCGATTCGTATATCATTAGATCAGCACCAGGGAGTAGGATATAGAAAAGACCGCATTCAGATGCCATTTCAAACATTTTGAGTTCTTGGTCATGCCATTTGGGTTGACCAATGCACCTGCCACTTTCTTGTCTTGCATGAACCACATCTTCAAAGGGCAGTTGAGGAAATACCTTTTGGTGTTCTTCGATGATATATTGATCTACAACAGGACGTGGGATGAGCATTTGACACATTTGGAGGAGATCTTGGGCACTGTGCAAGCATAGTCATTATATGCCAAGGAATCCAAATGTGAATTTGGCATGAGAGAACTACTGTACTTGGGACATATCATTAGTAAGCAGGGAGTACAGGTTCATCAGATAAAGATCAGGGCCACTTTGGATTGGCCAACACCCAAAAAACCTCACAGAGCTAAAAGGATTATTTGGGTTATGCAGTTAATACAGGCGGTTCGTCAAGGGATTTTCACAGTTGGGACTCGGGAGCACCACTCACAGGCTTGACCAATAAGGGTGCTTTTCATTATATAGAGGATTCATAGCAAACATTTGACAAAATAGAGGTTATGAGCACATGCCCTGTTCTAGCCCTTCCAGACTTCTCGTAGCCATTTGTCTTAGAATGCGACACATCAGGGGTGGGGATTGGAGCAGTTTTGATGCAGGGGGGGCACCCCATTGTGTTTGAGAGAAGAAATCTCAATGAGTCGGCGCGAATCTATCCTATTTACAACAATGAAATGCCAGCGATCATGCATGCCTTAACCAAATTAAGGCAATATCTGGTAGGAAACAAATTTGTAGTAAAGACTGATCATAACAGTCTCAAGTATTTCCTAGATCAAAAAGACCTCAGTGAGAGACAAAAAAAGTGGGTCTCAAAGATCCAAGCCTTTAACTTTGACATTGAGTATGTCAAGGGAAAAAGGAATGTGGTGGCGGATGCCTCGGCATTCCTGCTGAACCGCTCTTCCGATCTCACTCTGCGATTCGTATATCATTAGATCAGCACCAGGGAGTAGGATATAGAAAAGACCGCATTCAGATGCCATTTCAAACATTTTGAGTTCTTGGTCATGCCATTTGGGTTGACCAATGCACCTGCCACTTTCTTGTCTTGCATGAACCACATCTTCAAAGGGCAGTTGAGGAAATACCTTTTGGTGTTCTTCGATGATATATTGATCTACAACAGGACGTGGGATGAGCATTTGACACATTTGGAGGAGATCTTGGGCACTGTGCAAGCATAGTCATTATATGCCAAGGAATCCAAATGTGAATTTGGCATGAGAGAACTACTGTACTTGGGGCATATCATCAGTGAGCAGGGAGTACAGGTTCATCAGAAGATGGTTACACATGGTTCATCAGAAGGGAGTACAGGGACATGGGTGAGATGGTTACACATGGGTGAGTATTGCTACAACACGACTTACCATATGTCTATTAGGATGTCACCATTCAGGGCATTGTATGGATACAATGCACCCTCTTTTGTGGAGACTGTGTTTGGGGACAACAGGGTCTCGTGGGCCAAAGAATGGGTGGAGGAGAGTTAGAGGATTCTGCAGGCAACGAGGGAGAGCTTGCAGACAGCTCAGAACCAACAAAAGATCTATGTAGACAAGTAGAGAGTAGAGCGCGGTTTCGAGGTAGGGGATTTGGTTTTTTTGCGATCACATCCATACAAATAGTCCTCCTTGAAGAGGAGAGGAGCAAATAAGTCGAAGTCGAAGTTTTATGGGTCGTACAGAGTCATCAGGAGGGTAGGTGAGGTGGCATACGAGCTAGAGCTACCGGAGGGTAGCAAGATTCACAACGTCTTTCACATTTCTTGTCTTGAAAAGGGAGTGGGACAACAGGTCAACATTTCAAAGGAGTTGCCACCCTTGGATGAGGAGGGACAGTTGGAGCCAGTGCCGGAGGAGGTGCTCGAGCATAGAGAGTGCAGGTTGAGGAGCAAGGTCATCAGGGAGTGCTTGGTTAGATGGAGGGGTCTTCCTGTGGAGGATGCCACATGGGAGGGAGAGCATATTTTGTAGCACCCAGGATTGATGTTGCTTGATGACAAGAAATCTCGGGAAGGGAGGACTGTGATGTCCCGTCCCTAAGAGTAGGCTAGCAGGGAGTGACTTAGTAGTCTATGTGTTCCTGTAGACTATAGTCAGGGACAAATAGGGAACAAGAGGAGAAATAAGGGTGATTTGATGGCTAAACGATGAATTAAGCCAAAAAGCATAGGAAAAATTACTTAATCCTAAGTCAACGAAGAATTAGAACGAAAAGGTGCTAAAGGGGGACTTAATTAATTAATTATTCACCTTAGGAGGAAAAGCGCCTAGCTTAAGTGATGTCAATGGCGAATTAGATCGAGAAGCGTATAAAGGGAGGAATTCGACCTAATTCCTCATTATGTTATGATTTGATGTTGAGATATTTGATATTATTTTTAGGATTAACTGCGTAGTGTAAGTCATTAATCTATGACCAATATCCATGAGTATTAGTCACAACTGACCAATAATTCTCATGATTTGAATAGTCCACTTAGCACTCATTGCATTAATCGACCCCCTTGTTGTTTTATGGATTTCTAGAGGAAACCACTACCATTGATCGGTTTCGGTGTTGAAAGACACACCTTATCCTATCAGAGATACCATCCAGATATTTCACCATGCATTACAATGTCCAGTTCAATGATTGTGCAACTCAACCAATGAGGGCGCAAGTGTTAGAGAGAGGGTTTGTGCGGCCACTTGAGACAGTTCAGATTTGGCCGATTCCTTCCAACCCATTAGAGATCTAGCCAGGGCACACCTATTGAGCCACTTGTCATCAATTTTCGATGGTGGAATCTTTCGGAAAGAAGAAAATAGTCATTTAGGGAACAACTCTTGAGGAAGCACATTTGGGGTTCCAGGGAACATTTCGGGGAAGATCTGAGGACTCCCTTCCAACCCATTATAGAGGAGACCAGGATGATTGTTTTGAGATATACATCGTCATATTCCGTCGGTGGAATCACTAGGGCGCACTCATTGAGCCCAGGAGGTGCGCAAACCCCCAGGGGGTGACATCCTGAGCTTTATAGGTCGGATCTTCATTCCAACAGTCGTCAGGATCAGTCTAGATTCCAAGGCACATATTTTGAGACAGTTTCCAACTCATTCCGACGGGTATCTCCATGAGGGCAAGTTTTCCGGATTCTATAGCAATTACCGTGAGCTCCAAGACTGCTTTTTGCCGATCTATTCGTGCATGTGTAGAACAACACCCATTCTTCTAATCATGGGTATTTCTTATCAATTGATTTGTATTCCAGCGACGATACATGAGATCTAACTGACGATTATTATATCTGCTTCCAGTTATTATTGTATTTCCTTATTTCAGTGCGTTCTGTTGTCCTTATTTCACATTCATTGTCTTATTCTACTAAAACACATAATAAATTGGAACACATGCGAAAATCACCAAGCATGTTCACACAGTAACTCAAATGCATTCAGAAACCCCCAGAGTATCAGATTTAGTGGAAAAAACCATAGTTCAGCAGTAGATATCCAGATCAACTGGATCGGGGATATTTCAAAAGATATGACCAAATATGGGTACACGTATCCCAATGCAGTATCATAGATTCTAATGCAATGTCACAAAACTCGAGGCATGGTACACATTTCCCAATGTTACTTGGAGTGGTGAATCCGATTTTTTTGCAAGCCATTGGGTGATGCACACTTGTGATTTCTCTTAACACAACATAACAATAAAGATTATTTTTAATATTTGCCTAAATTTTACAAGTGGGGAACAACATTAACACTTATACATGTGACAAGTCCTAGAACAATGAGTATTGGCTAGCTTCCTAGGTAAAAGATAGGTGATGGGGTGAATAATTATTGAAAGTGAAAGGGAAAAAAACTTAATGTGATGACCCTCAAAGTCATTTAATATCATGCATAGGTCTTGTGATTTTATTCAACTAAATTTCAAGAGATAGGATTTTGTATAGGAGCCTTTAAGAGGGAGCTTTAGCATTGAGTTACATTTTCTCGGCACTGTTTGTTACTACCCCTTTTATCATTTTTTCTTTGTGTGTTCCTTTTATTGAGCAAGTCCCTTTTTCTTTTGATATTCATAGATAAGCATGGGACTAGGGGAATTGGCCTCATAGCGAGGTGGCGTTGCTCAAGATTTAATATATTTGGATTTTGACTTTATTTCTCTTCACCTCTTGCCTTTTTTTGGTTTTATTGACTTGGGCTTTCTTAATTTGACCTTTCTGGTGACATTTGATAAGTCAAACATGATCAGGATAAACTTTTATTTTATGGATGGAATGGAGTGAAACGGGAAAAATGGAAAATGTTAAAGTATGGTTAGGATGTGGAAAGCGCTATCTCAACCAGTTTCCTAGTAGTACAAACTGATCTAAGAAATGATGACACTTCTAAAGGAAAACTATGTTCCCCCAAGGTCTGATGAGGAAAATAATAAAACTATGAATACTATGAAGTGTTATCGGGTCTCGTTTTATTGTTTACCACTTCAATGAATAACTCAAAAATTGTAACACCACACCCAAATAAACAACCAATGCATGGATTATCAAATAGATCAAAATGAAAACCATAATGTACAATCCATAGTGCATCTGTCAAATGAAGTGTGAGGTTGGATACAACCTGTTATCGCACAATCTATACTTTCCCAAAGCTTAAAGGCAAGTAGGCCTAGATTGATGTAACACAGAGGTAGTCCTATCACTGTCACCCCAATATGATACCTATTTTTATTTAGGAGGAGAAGAAACTTACTCCAATGGAGATGTCCAAGGCCTAGTTGGTTGATGAAGGGAGAAAAAGATACAGTGAAAACCCACCCCTCTCTCTAGGTCACTCAGCAAAAGAAGTCACTTTGGTGAAGTTGAAAGGAACAAGGGAAAATGAAAATGGGTTTGTACCTCCCCTTTACCAATGAAACATCACACGTTAGTAGCAACAATTATAATCAATGACTTCTTGAACAAATTATGTGCTTCCTGAACAAGTTACTATACAATGAAAGTGAGATCACAGTAGCAACAATGTATCTAGAAAGGTGCAAGTTATGATGACAAGGAAGAGATACAATAGTCTTGCAAACTTGATAATGGTTTGTCACTCACACTTTTCAAGATAAATACAAGTCAATGAATGACTTAAATGGTTGTCCAAACATCATTAATTTATGATGATGACAGCAATAAAACCACTTCAGAAAAGTACTATAGTAGAGAAATAAGACAGTACTTCAATATCCAATGATTATGGTTTTCTTAGTACAAATGCCCAATGGTTTTATGGATGATTTTAGGGCTGTTCAGGGATGCAACAATGGCTGTAATAGCAGTTATGAAAGCGGTAACACCTTCAGAATTTGCACTCTAAAAAGGCAATTAAACATACACTTTAACACTTATTGATAGTACCTTGCCTTTTACAAATTATGGGATGACTTAGATGGTTAGTAGGCTAATATAAGCTGCAAAATGATAGTTGTAGCAGTGATTATGACAACAACAAATTAGCTGTTAGTGTTTTTAGACTAGGTTAGCAAATTAGTAGAGTATAAAGTGAAAGAGTTTGAGTATGAAGTGAAGGAATTTGAGTTGAGTCTTGTCAAGAGGTAGGAGAGGAGGACTAGTGCCTTCAAGGCTAAGTTGCAGGAAATGCCCCCCCCCACCTCTATTTCCGAGCCCGAAACGGGTACGGTATGACTCCGAAACGTCGTCAGCCACACTGTACGACGTTTCTTGAAAAGGAAATGCCATACGGTACGACCGACGGTGTTTTGGGGCTGTACTGTGCCTATATGACCGGGTTTACGAGGCTTTTAAAGGCGAATTAGGCAAATTAAAGGGGCGGTGGGCCCCCCAAACTTCCAGTTAGGTTTAATTAATGCCTTTTTGGCCTTCTCTAATTAGAATTAAAGATGATTTTATGTGTTTCTGTTTTAATTAAAAAAATAAACTTCTAGATGCAAACCAAAACCCGAAATCTCCTTCATTTGCAATAAGAAACCACTTGCTTCACTCATTCCTCACACTTTCATTAGCAAGAGGAGCTTCCTACAGCGGCAAGAAGGAGATTGTGTGTGGTTTTAGTGAGCAGATTTCTTCTCTATTTGGTGAGTAGATTTATTTTATGTTTGCTTAGCAAGTTAACAGTTTTTTTTTTCTCTTGGTTTCATCATTCATAGCAATCTCTCTCTCTCTCTCTCTCTCTCTCTCTCTCAATTTATGATAAAAACAAGTGATTGGTGATTAAATTGCTGATGAATTTTGAGTTTAGCTTGCTGCTGTTATAAATTGTTAGCTACAGCCATTAGGGCTGCTTCTTTCTGCGGTTATCTTTCATTTATCTCACAATTTAACCATTGAAAGGTTTGTTTAAGTATTGGATCTGAAAATGCTTGTCAAGATTTTTATTTTGAGCTATTCATGTGTTAATTTTTATTGTTAAATATTGTTGTTGTTACAATTTACTTGTTGCTGATAATTCTTGTGTAACAGGCTGTTACACAAATATTATCAACAATAAGTAAATTGTAACAACAACAATATTTAACCATAAAAATTAGCACATGAATAGCTCAAAATAAAACTCTTGACAAACATTTTTAGACCCAATACTAACAACCAATCTAACCATGAAAACTAATGAACATTGAAAACTAATTTTTTGTTTTGTTTGGTGAACAAAGTTTTCAGTTTTTTCTTTTCTTGCATCATTCATGGTTTCTCAATGTGTTGTTTCATCTAATCCTAGAGCTGCCGAAGTAAGCAGGCAATATGAATACTATCCTCTTTGGAGGCATGTTACCAAGGTCAAGGCTATGGGTGCCGGTGGAGGTTCATAGGAATGGAAGTGCAATTTATGCAAGAAGGATAGGAACTTCAAGGGCTTTTACACAAGAGTCAAGGCTCACATTTTGCATGAAGGGAAGGGTATTGAAGGTTTCCATCATACCCTTGATCTGCAGGTGCGGAATAGATTCCAAAAAGAGCATGATGATGCTCAAAAAGTGAAGGATAATAGAGCAAAGATTGTTATGCATGGCAGTAGCAAGCTTCCTCCTTCCTTGGGTGTTAGCAATGAGCCAATGATTATTCATGAAGCAAGGAAGAGGAGGGCGCTAGAGGTAGGAAACGAGATACCCAAAGGCCCTGGAGGACGAGGTGCAACTTCAGACAACAAATTGATGAAGATGTTCAACAACCAAAAGAGAGAAGAAACAGAGTCAAGAGTGGCAAGGGCCATATTTGCATGTGACATCCCATTTAATGTGGTTCGGTCCCCCTATTGGAAGGATATGGTGAAGGCAATTAATGAGGCTCCTCAAGGTTTCAAGGGGCCAAACTATGAAAAATTTAGAACAGTGTTGCTGCAGAAAAATAGGTCATTGATTCATGATATTCTCAAACCAGTTCGCAGCTCATGGACCAGCTCAGGGGTTTCCATTATCTCTGATGGATGGAAAGATACAAAGCGGAGGCCCATGATCAATGTTATTGCATCATCACGAAAAGGAGCGATGTTCTTGAAAGAAGAAGATTGTTCTGGCGAGGCAAAAGGCAACAAATTCATTGCTGATATTTTAATTTCTGCTATTGAACAAGTAGGGCCAACAAATGGAGTGCAATTTATCACAGATAATGCACCTGTTTGCAAAGATATGCAGGGTTGATTGTCGAGAGTATATATAATCATATTATTTGGACTCCTTGCATTGTCCATAATTTAAATCTCATTTTAGATGATATTGAGGAAAAAACTGAATGGATTAAGGAGCTCACAGGGAAATCTAGGGAGATCATTAAATTCATCACCAACCACCACCGGTCTCAAGCAATGTATCGAGAATACTCCAAATTGGAGTTGCTCAAAGTTGCTGAGACAAGATATGCCTCAAACTTCATCATGTTGCGCTGCCTTGTTGAGGTCAAAAGTGCATTGATGAGTATGGTGGTGGGTGTGAATTGGGCTGAGTGGAGACAATCAGATTTAGAGAGAGGAAGTATGGTGCGGAGGGTGTTGATTGATGAGGATTGGTGGAGCAAGGTAGAATTCTTGCTCAAGTTTACTTCTCCGACATTTGAGCTTCTCCGAGATGCAGACACAGAGAAACCATTCCTGGGAGAGATTTATGATAGCATGGATACCATGGTTGAGAAAACCATGGAAATTATTACACAGGAGGCTCCCACTCTATTTTTTGTCGAGGTTGACTTTGTTGAGCATGTGAGGTCCATCATTGTTACTAGATGGAATGGATTTAACACTCCATTGCACACTTTGGCACATGCTCTAAATCCCAAATTTTATGATGAGGAGTTCATTGCTCTAAGCAATGGGAAGAGGAAGGCCCCACATAAAGACAAGGAGGTGGCCACAGGAGTGAAAAAAGCCTTCCAAAGGTTGTTTCCATCTTCTCAGCAAACAAATGTGAGGGAGGAATTTGCTTGTTTTACTGCTGGATTAGAGGATTTTGCAGGCATGTCATCTTTGGAGGAGAGAAGCACCATGGACCTGATTAAATGGTGGACTTGTCATGGGGCAAATGGTGTATATTTTCAAGGCCTTGCCACTCGTATTCTATCACCAGTGGCAAGCTCTTCATCAGTAGAAAGGAATTGAAGCACCTATGGTTTCATTCATTCAGTGAAGCGCAACAGGTTGGGATCGCAGAAGGTTGAGGATCTTGTACATGTGCATTCAAACCTTTGCCTTATGTCTTGCAAGGGTGAAGAATATACAAGTGGACCTCATAAAGACTGGGATGTGGATGCAAAAAAACCTTAATTAGAGCTCTCTCTTTCTGCTCTTGATATTGATGATGATGCAAGTGGAAGTGGAATTCAAGTTGCCTCTTCTTCCCATCGAGGCTCTAGTTCTCCTGAACATGCATCTTGTTCTATTTTTTATGATGAGGATGAGGATCAATATGATTATTGATATGTAATTGTAGTTGCCTTTAGCTCATGTTTTTTTTTCATTTTCAGCACATACTTCCTCATTTATAAAGGCTGATATATATATATATATATATATATATATATATATATATATATTTATTATTATTTTTTTTATATACGACGTTTCCATTTTTTGAGGGTTTGTTTCATATCATACCGGTTTTGGAAACTCAGAAACGTTTCCCCGTTTCATGCAACTTAGCTTCAAGGGGAATGGAGTCAAGGTGGACGACTTCTTCTAAGGCTGCAAATCAATGATGATGATGCACAAAAGTCTGAGAGGGAAAAGTCCTAGGAGAAGTAGTAACTTAAGTCCTCCTAGGCTTTGACCTCAAGAGAGAATATGCTAGGGTGTAGGCAATTCTAGGCCCTAGCGCCTTGCTCTCCTTAGCCTTCTTATGGAGTAAAAACTTATGCAACAATAACTAAGTCCAAACCCTTATAGTGCTAGCAATTTAGGGCTCTAGCGTTTCACTAGTTACCAGATCAATTAATGAAAAGCTTGGCAAATAAAAAGTAAGAACGTAGCAATTTAAATTTCTTACTTCAAGCATTAAATATACCATGCAATTTCATAATCTTGTATGAGAAAATAAAACCATACAATAAACCATTCAATAGATGACAAAATGCAGGTTTCACTTACTTGCACCAAGAATAATCATGAGAATACCATGTAAGATCACTATAAAACTTCCAAAATTGAACCAATTTGAAAAATTCAGCGTTAAACAAGAGTGGCGCCTCACAATTTCAGCCAATAACCCTAATAGGGTGCAAATTTAAGACCTCTTGTCTCCAAGGAAAAGTTGTTATGTAAAAATGAGAGTACATTATGTTTATTTATACAAAATTTTGACCTTTAATTATTTTTCAGGTCAAAAACAAGGCCGACCTGGCAAATTTACAACAAAATTCAATTTTAACATAAATAAAATTAATTTGCATCTAGAAACACCTCCAAGGGTGACGTCATGCCCCTCTAGGGTGACATTGAGCCCCATTAGTGAAACATTGGGCTGGAAAATTTGGGCGCTTGGCCTCTAGAAGCCCCAAGTGATGCCCACACGTGCCACTAGGCTCACAAATGCCTCCAAAATTGAAACCCTAGCTTTGGGTGACGTTTAGTGCTATGATGGTGACGTCCAGGGCCCTCAAGGGCTAACGTCCATGTGGGAAGACCAAGGTCCTCTTGCCATCCTTATACACACTTGCAAATGTGAGCTAAGTCTTGCTCACTTAGTGTGTCCTTGGAGGCACAATGCCTAGGTTCAAAGCCCACACTGTCACTTTGACTTGAACCTCTTCCGTCTAGGCTCACTCCTAGGGATGCCAAGGGGGGTAGTCCCTAGTTTCTAGATAAGTTTTAAAGTTAGGTTCTAGTAGTTGATTTTAATTTCTTAAGGTTAGAGGGAATCTGCCCTACGATGCTAAGGCTGCAATGCAAGATGCAATGGTTAGTATGTCAAGCAAACCTTTTCCTAGGGCAACTAAGATTAGTGCCTAAGGTTGGGCAAGGGGTCAACTAGATGTTAGGGTGTTTCGTTACAAATAAGATTACAAGTTACTTACAAAAGAATAGTTAAATTAGATACAAGACTTACAAGTAAAGAATGCTAGGATACAATGAGCAAGCTAACTACTTTTAAGTGTATGGGCAGGATACAAGGAGATCAAAGCATTAACGTCCCATTCATCAAGATCATCATCAACACAAGATCATCTTAAAAACATCCATAAATAAGATCTAGAGATTTTAAGCATAAGTATTTTAAGATGATGAAGATTACCCACACTCTTAGTTATTAAATCCTTTAGATGATTAAGCCCAAGGTTGGATTATTAAAGGTTTCTTAAGATTATAAAGTTTTAGTTACCTTTATTTATTGTTTCACCAAAGCCTCCTCCTCCTATTGCCAAATGGTTGTTGGATGCTCAAGATAGTATGGCAACGAGGCCAACCCTAGCTTTCACACTCAACCCAAAGAATTGAGTTTTTACGGAAATGACACTCCTTTGTGCCATGAGACCATCCCCGATCTATCACCGTCTGTTGCCCTCCTCAATCCCCGTTTTAGATGGTGAAGATGGTGGTCTAAGGTACCCTATTAAGTCTATTAAGTTAATATATCAATTAGGTAGAATTTTAGGTGTATATTAGAGTGTTTTAGTGATTTTACGAAGCCTTTAAAGTGTGATTTAATGCTATGGCCGAAACTCACTTCAGCTTAAATGTGTGTTGCTTAAGCTTATGAAATTAAGAGCATGACCACATGTAAAGCAAATAAAGATGATGGTTGAAACAAGATT
Source organism: Picea abies (assembly GCA_900067695.1). Classification (NCBI taxonomy): domain Eukaryota; kingdom Viridiplantae; phylum Streptophyta; class Pinopsida; order Pinales; family Pinaceae; genus Picea; species Picea abies. The sequence goes on from CBVK0101929820.1 coordinate 12,731, forward strand.
TAGTTATCACTTGCACTAGATCATTAACATGTAGCTAACCATGTAAAGAAAGCAAATCATAAGGGCAAGAACAACTTGCCAACAAGAAAAGAAAAATGAGCACACTTATCTTATGTTGATTTAAAGCATTAAGTGTGAGAAAGAAGATTAAAGTGTTTTTCCTACACTATCAACTTAACCATAAGAATTACTTCAAGTGTGTTGGCAAATGGCCTTAAAAGATTATAGCTTGAAAGAGAAAACCATTCACTTAACTATGAAGCATTAAACATTTAAAGTGCTAGATTTAAGCATGTAAGAGAGATATCAATCTTTAAGTAGCTTAACCATGCAAGTAAATCTAGTTAGGTTGATTATGCCCAATAGGCTTAAACTAATGATTAAGGTGTGTAAGATCTAGATCTAGAGTATTTTAAATCATTAAGCACTTAGAGATCCACAACACATCTTAAAACCCTAGCCTTACCACTTGGGGTATTCCTCTCCCAATAGGTAGGCAATTATTAATCTTGTTTTACTTGGAAATGACTTGATAAAATGAGAGAGGCAAGCAAGCAAGAGATATAAACTAAGGAAAGAAACAAGCAAACCAAGCAAACAAACCCTACCCCCACGTCCTAGGTTTGGGAGATGCCTTTCATCTACCAAACCCCACGTCCAAGCTCAACAGTGCTCAAAAGATGAAATGAAGCAAGATCTAAATGTAACCTAAGCTACCCAAGGCTCACACGTGGGAGGAGGCCGTACTAATCCTTCTTCCAAGTAAGTGAGCCACTAAATCAACAAGAAGACTACTAGATCTATGCACAAGAAGCCCTAAAATTTGAGAAAGAAGGTTGAGAAATAGCTACCAATTTTTGGAGGGTCTTGGAGTGTTGTGTGGATGTCTTTGGGTAGCCAAACCTCTCTCAACTAGATCTGAACCTGCAAAAACCAACAAGATATACTTCCTGGAAATGCTACACACAACAAGTAAAGTGAAGGAAAACTTTTGCTTTTTTAGGGCAAAAATTTTCCACAAGAAAAATTTGATAAAAAATTGATTTTAAGTGACCAATCTCACTAAGTTAAACTAGCTGAAATACATATGAATGAACAGCAATAGATAGAAGAGTAAGAGTAGAGAGAGATGGAGTGTATATGTGTCTCAAGGGAGCCTTCTTGCTTGAGGTATTCCCAATGAAACCCTTGAAGCTAAACCTGCAAAACTTGAGAGGTGATGTGCATACAAGAGATAATATATTGGATCTACTAATAAGATGATATTTCAATCCTATCTAGCAAATCAAGATATATAGATCTACAAGAAAATGCATTGATAGATCTACCCAAGTAACATTTTACCTAAGATCCAATGTGTACAATCACCAAACAAATTGAAACAAGTTTACCTCATAAGTATGGCACGAACAAGAACATGCATAGCTCTTCCAATTATCCTCCAAAGCTTCTCTTTTATTATTACTCAAGAAAATGGATCTTGGAGAGAACTTACTCCAAAACCCTAAGAGCCAAAGAATGTAAATGATGGAACAAGAGAGAGAGAGAGTGGAAGAAATCAAGTAGCATAACATTAGCTCAAGATATGGTGAGTTGGGAGTGAGAAGAGTGATCTATTTATACTTGGAGAGACAAACCTACTTCTCTTGGATCAATGCCAAGTGTCCACCACCAAGCAAAAGAAGAGATCCCAAGGCTAGGGCACACCATCTAGGGTTTGAAGATTAGATCTAGGGTGTAGATGGGTGAGGGGATCTTGGGATCAAACAAAAAGAAAGTGGGAGGCTTATGGGATGCGTGCCAAGGGAGAGGAAGAGGCTCCAACCAATAAAAAATATTTTCTAGAAGGATCCATTAGAAGGGGGGCGTAACTCTCCTTGGAGGGCGCAACTTTTGGGGAAGAGGAAAGGATTGGAGTGGAGTGAATGAGGGAAGGGTGTTGGGATTACACAAAGGTGAGACGTGAGGAGTAAAGGGAGACGAATCACATGAGAGAGGGGTTCTCCCACACACCAACACTAAGTTACAATGTAACCTCACCAAGGGAAGATGTCAATCCCCCTAAGGGGCGTAATTTTTGAGTGATGTGAGGGGGTAAGGGTTAGAAAAAGGTTAAATCAAGGTTGGGTGGGTAGGAAAATCTTAGGGAGTCTCTCTCTAACCTTTATCCATCATTTAAAAACCTTTTAACTCATTATTACAATTTTACATTTTCGCTATGTTTGGACTTTAGCAATTAAAATTGTTGTTTCTGACTGACTGACACTCAGGGTGGACAAACCCATAGCAAAAGTTGTCCGACTGAGCTGAGACTTGGTCCATGGATGTGGGGGGTGCTATTTGTAATGATCCCAAGCCAATTTTTTTTCTTGGAATCACTAACTACCACTGATTTGTTGATGTGCAGGTGTTTATTGAGTTATTAAATGCAATTATAACAGATTCATCCAACACATGAAGATCATAACACATTCAAGATATAAAGCATAAGCATAAATCTGACCTTTATTATAGAATCATGAATCAGATACAATAGAATGAGCAGATCTGGAATAAGCTTCAGATGGCTCCAATGCAAGACAAGTATGAGCTGCTACAAAATGCTACCGCTGATACAACAAGCCTCCCAAACGCTGAATAAGATATGAAGACCAATACATGCAGAAATGAATGCCAATGTCCCTCAGCTGAAGAGTGTCACGCTCCACTAGAAGGCTGAAACCCTCAATAAATCGGCTCAACTGAAGGAAGGCTCCAAACGAGTCCAAACTCGGCTAGATGATATATCGGGATGATAGGATCACCCTCATGAAGTCTCAAGCTCAACGTCTAAGGCAAACCATCCAAACTCTGAATCTTCTACTGAAGCTGCGCCCTCCTGGATGGTTGAAACCCTTAGTGATTCGACCCTGATGATAAAAGCCTCTAAATGACCTGAAACTCTCCTCGAATGTAGATTGGGCTAAGAGAACCATGTGGGTGAAGTTTCAGACCCAGATCTCAAGCAAATCTCTCTAGATCTGAGAAATACAAAATGGTGGGACGTCCTCCTTTCCTCCAAATCGTCCTAGTCTGAATCTAAATGTATGATGGTGATAACTCTTCGGAAAAGCACTCAAAATGATGGTGGAGCACCTGCAAGTAAAACCCAACTGATGAAATGCCCAACGCTCCTTCTGATTGGCTAGATCGAACCCTTCTCTTCAGAATGGTGCGCCCTTGCTGAAACTCCTCAAAACAGTACAACCAAGTTATCTTCAGAAGCACTAGGAAGAGATATGCTAAGAATAGAATGGTGTGGAGGAATCTTTCATCCTCAAGACCAAGCTGTGGAACAAGGTGAGTGGATATTTCACCACTGAGTTGCTCACAAGGGTTTGTACAGCAAAACCCCCAAACTAAATGCTTAAGAGCAATAACAAGCAATATGCCAAATCAAGAATGCCTAATAGGTGCGCCCTAGCCTCTTACTTATACTTTTCCTTCTAATCCTCTGTTGAGTTAAGTTAACTCCCAGGGTTAACTTCTATTCTTCTGTTGAGTTATCTTTTCCTTCTTTTATCCTTTCGCTTTCTCAAGTCAACTTAAAAATATAACTTTAATCTAGTTGACCTCCCCCCCTCAGTGTGAGACTATGCCCTAGTGGGGGTGCCCAAGCCACTGAGTCTCTTCGTCACCTCCCTAAGAGGTGGGGGACATTACACTATTCCATTTCTTTTGAGCACAAATACCCCTATCAAAAGTCCAAGGACCTAGTTTTTACAATTTTTGCTCAAAAATAATTAAACCTCCAAACTTAGGGAAATTTAATTAAAAATTAATTAATTAAAAAAAACTAATCTAGACTCGATGGAATTCCGCGGAATTTTCTAAGATGTCTTGCATGGTCATTTACAATGATTCCCTACAATAGTTACCAAAAGATAAGCCCACTAGAGCGTCGTTGACCACTTTGGAGGAATTATTGCAAGTGTGAGTGAAAAACTCAAGGGAAATCAATAAGGTTGAAAAGCTCAATTGATAACCTGAGGATAAAAAACCCTCGGTGAAAGGAACTCGCCCAGTGAACCGATCCCAAGGTAACTGACCTAGACATGATCCATGCAGACCTATTACATTATTGACCCATGCAGGGGTGCGAATATTCCAATTACAAAAAGAAGTGTTGGGGCCAAACATGCCATGTAGAACCAAAAGTATTCAACAAATTTGCATCTGATGATGCATCTCTTCATGGCACGTGGAGTTGACCACCTATGTTGGAGAGGCGGTCAACAGGTCCCTTGGGACTAGGTCTGCTAGGGTGCCTCCAAAGGCAACGTCCTTCTTTCTCCCTGTGCAAGTATTCAATTTTTTCTTACCCCTGGTTGGGGTTTCCACATCCATCTGTGGGCTTTAAGCCCCCATGAAGGTCTGAGCTAATCATTCCTATCCACTGAGCAAGGTCTTGCAGCAACAAGTACGCCCTCCATGGGTTCATAAGTCACAGTGACCATAGCATGTAAATCACATCCAATAATTAAATTACCCAAACATGTGCATCAAACCCCCCTTAACCCATACAAATGCTCAAAGACGTTATGCAATTTGACAAGTTAGGATTGGAGAAGGTCTCAAGGTGTCCTATTGGGCTAACCTCTCTTGAGTTTGGGATGTTTCCCAGGTGGGGTCTAATCCAGGTCATGTAAGTGTACGAGGTGGCATGGGGTAGATGTTTGGGCATGGGGTGCATGTAATAATAGGGAAATGTAAAGTCTTACCTGTGGGTGCCTTTGTAGAGGGCGAGCTGCACCTTGTCACAAATGTAATTGTTTCATAGCCCATTCATTGCCCTTTACTCTTAGCTTTACTTCTTTTGAGATTTTTCTCTTGTGCTTCAAGGGAATAGTTGATGGCCACTGTCTTGGCTTGATGACCAGAGGTGACAGTGTTATCCACAGACATTTCATGGAAATGAGAAGGTTGGATCGTGATGAGATGGCCTTTCTCTTGGCTATGCCACCAAGATCCACTACCCTGGTTTGGTGACCGTATAGATGGTAGTGTCATACCGCTACATGCCCATGGTCATAATAGGTCAACTCATGATGAGATCCCCTATCCATCAACTAGCACCTTGAGTGTTTATGTTATCTTATGGGTCCCCTTTTCTTACTAAGAAGATTTTCACTGCCTTCTCGGGGATCCCTGGGCTAAGCATCTCGAAGGTTTCAACATTGGATTTTAACTTTTGCCAGCTACTTTTACCCTCTGGGCCTTTAGCCCATTCTTCCCATGAGGTAATGTACAACCCTTCCTAGTGAAGCCAATCCCAATGCCCAAACAAGGATAGGGGAGATGAAAGGAATAAATATGGAAAATGGTAAGTATGGAAAATCAACTTACTAGGGCACCCTATCATCCCTCTAGATATGAACGAGGCAAAGAACATAATTTCCAAGCAAACGTCATGAAATGAAGAAGGATTTAATACAACATATTCAAGTGCTTAAAAAATCAGAGTGATACATACCATGATACTTGGACTCATTACCTCATGGAGCAACACCCACCGTTACTCCAGGACCAGGCTGGTGGGATGGATATGGTTGTTGGTGATAAGTGGATTGCACTAATGAAAATAGGGGCCCTCTGGGGCCATGCCCAAGTCGTCTGTCTATCAGTACTCCATGTCTAAGACCTGTGGGCCTCGAGACGTGATATCCTTAGTTATCCCTAGGCTAGGGGATAACAAAACCAATATACCATGGATGAGGTAGCTGAATCATCATGTAACCAAGGAAGAATAAGTGGAGAATTTACATCTGAATGGCATGATCGACTAATCTCATGCGAGTTGGAACATGCCACCTTGATGCTCAGAATTGCAACAATTGACCATTAAAACTTAGCATTTATCCATTAGAACAATATCCAATTGTAAGATGCAATTTCTGAATGAGTTAGGCCACTTTTAAATAAATGTATGCAATAAATGAATGTAATTTAGATGGTTGTAGAATTTTTTTTATAATAACAACAAATTTATTAGCAAGTTTTCCAATGTTAGTGTTAGTAAAGTTAGTAGAGATCTTAAGAGAGTTGGAAGAGAGTGTATGTTGATCAATTCACAATGAGAGAGCTTTAAAACTAGTGCCTTTAAAGGGTTATGGAGTCTTATAACAACAAATTCAACTAAGCTTGAAGGTTGAACTAGTAGAAACTAATAGGTAGGATTTAAACTCTAAGGTGCTAGTATATTAGGGCCTTAGGGTTTAAACCTTGAAGAAAATGATTGCTAGAGTGCAAGCACATTTGGGCTCTAGGAATCGTTTATCCCTTCTTAATGCTTCAACTAGATCAAAGATCAAACATCTAGGGCTTGTTATCGCACAATATGTACTTGCCCAAAGCCCAAGGCAAGTGAGGCAAGATTGGCGTAACAAAGGGGTGACCTATCATTGTCACCTTAATAGGAAACCCCTTTCTGTTTAGGAGTATGTTATATTTACCCCAAGGGAGACGTCCTTAGTGACCTAAAGGGGTGATGAAACTAAGACAAGGATGCAAGAATACCCCCCTCTCACTGGTCACTCAAGTCAAAAGGTCTTTATGTCTTAAGAGATGAATCAAATGTAATGATTGAAGTGTACCTGCCCAGAACAAGACAACAAGCAAAAATATGGCAGTTTCAAGTACAAAATGATGTTAGCGCTTCAATAAGACAATGAACCTTTGAAATATATGCCGGTTGGTATAAAATTGCAGCAACATGAAAGTTTTACAACAACAATAAGTATTTAATAACAATTGCAAGAAATATGCCTCAAAATTGCTTGAAAAGACAATGAAAAGATAGCCTTTACTAGGAAAAGTGGTAATTAACTGTCACAAGCAATTTCTGAAGTGTCTAGCTAGCATTAAAGGTCAATTTTGCAGAAAATTTGCTGTAATTAGATGGTTGTAGCAATATTTTGTAACAACAAATAGGTTAGTGATCTAGGCTAAACTAGGGTTAGAGATAGTTAGTAAAAGCTTAGGAGAAGAGTGTTTGAGTGCTTAATCAATCCTTCAATAAGAGAGAGGCTAGAAATAGTGCCTTCTAGGGCTTATGGAGTCAAGTGGACGACTTCTTCTAAGGCTGCAAATCAATTTTGATAGTGCACAAAAGTCTAAGAGGAAGAATGCATAGGAGAAGTAGTAACTTACGTCCCCCTATGCATTTTCCTCAAGAAACAAGATACTAAGGTGTAGGAAATTCTAGGCCTTAGCACTTTGCTCTCCTTAGGCTTCTTATGGGATAAGAACTTAGGCAAAGATAACTAGGTCAAAACCTTAGAGTGCTAGCAAACTAGGGCTCTAGGGTTTCCCTAGTCACTAGATCAATTCAATGAAAATCTTGGCAAATAGAAAGTAAGAAAGTAGCAATTTAAGTTCCTTACCTCAAGCATTAAGTATACCATGCAATTTCATAATCTTGTATGAGCAAACAAAACCATACATAAACCATTCAATAGATTACAAAAATGCAGATTTTACTTGCTTCCACCAAGAATAATCATGAAAATACTATGCAAGACTACCATAAAAGCTTCCAAGATTGATCCAACTTGCAAAAATTAGCCTTATACAAGAGTGCACCTCACAATTTCAACCAATAGCCCTTACCGGGGCGCAAATTTCAGACCTCTCCTCTTGTGTGAGGAGTTGTGATGTAAAAATGAATGTACTTTATGTCTATTTATACAAAACTGGTGACCTTTAATTAATTTTAGGTCAAAATAAGTTCGACCTGGCCAATTTACAAATAAATTCAAATTTGACATAAATAAAATTAATTAGCATCTAAAGACACCTCCAAGGGTGACGTCATGCCCTTCTAGGGTGACGTTGAGTCCCTAAGATGGAACGTTGAGCCTAAAAGGTAGGGCGCTTGGCCTCCAAAGGCCCTAGATGAAGCCCGCACATGCCACTAGGCTCATAAATGCCAACGAAAACCCTAGCTTTGGATGGCGTCTAGGGTCATGATGGTGACGTCCTGGGCCTTCAAGGGCCAACGTCTATGTGGGAGAGCAATATACCCCTTGGTCTAGGTTTTCCAGGGTGCCTCCAATAACAACATCCTTTTTCCCGGTGCAAATCTTCAGTTTCTTCTTACCCCTAGTTGGGGTTGTAACATCCATCTGTGGGCTTCAAGCCCTCATGAAGGTCCGAGCTAATCATTCCCTCATGTGTACCTGTCCAATGGGCAAGGTCCTGCAGCAATAACAAGTAGGCCCTCCAGATGTTTATAAGTCACAGGGATCATAGCATGTAAATCACATCCAATAATCAAATTACCCAAACATGTGCATCAAACCCCCTTTAACCCAGACAAATGCTCAAAGACGTTATGCAATTTAACAAGTTAGGTTTGGAGAAGGTCTTAGGGTGTCCTATTGGGCTAACCTTCTTAACGTTTGGGGTGTTTCCCAGATGGGGGCCAATCTAGGTCATGTGAGTGTATGAGGTGGCATGGCGTAAGTGTTTGGGCATGGGGTGCAGTAATAACAGGGAAATGTAAGTCTTACATGTGGGTGCCTTTGTAGAGTGCGAGTTGCACCTTGTCATAAATGTTATTGTTTCCTAGCCCATTCATTTCCTTTTACTCTTAGCTTTATTGCTTTTGATCTTTTGCTTCTATGCTTCAAGGGAATAGTTGAGGGACACTGTAATGATCCCAAGCCATTATGCATGGATCATCACGGTTTTGGTGTCTTTTTAAAACTTTTTTTGGTTGTGGTATTTTGTCAAACAGTTTGTTGATCTATTTGTCTAGATGTGTTTATATGTGTGTATGTAGCAAATAACAGAAAGAGATAACCATGGAACATACCTCAACCATATGTAATAAGATAGACAAGCCAAAACATCTCAAATTTTCTTTATTCATAAAATAGAAGAACCTGCTACAATGGAGATGCCGATCTAGAATGCTCAACAGATGGCCAAGATGATAGACAATAGATAAAAAGTATGAGCTGCTACAAAATGCTCCCGACAATACAAAATAAGCCTCCAAAGTCTGGATAAGAGATGAAGACCAATGCCAAGTGCCAAACCCCTCACTGCTGAAAGATGCCATGCTCTGCTGGATAACTGAAGCTCCTCAACAATTCGGGCATGGTGCCAAAGATGTTGAATCACCTCTAGAAAGATGCCAAACAGTAGATCGGGTGATGGTAAGAACAACCCAGGTGCCCGAATCTCCAAGATCCCTCTCAACCTCTGTAGATTTGAACTCCTCCACTGAATGGTGAGCCCCACTGGAAGACTGAAGCCCTAGATAATTCGACCCTGATGAAGGAGGCCTCAGAATGCTCTAAAAATCTCCACAATGATAGATCGGGACATTGCAATGAGAACCCAAGTGCTCAAATCCTCAAAATATCTGCTAGATAGTTAGATCTAGCTACCCTCCAAATAACGGTGCGCCCTTCTCTTGGGAAAACGACCCACTCTCAATACAAATCGATCCTCCACTGAAAGACTCCGGAAAACCACCAAGAATGATGCCAAGACACCTGCAAAAGAAACCCAATAGCTGGAATTCCCAGAATCCCTTCTCCTCAGCTAGGACGAATCCTTCCTCAATGAATGGTGCGCCCCCTTTGTTGGAAACCCCCAACTAGTGCACCCTCTCTCTATATGCACAAGCAACTGATGTGGAATCCTCCTGCAACTGAGTAGATCTGGAACTAGATCAAAATATTAACATAGTGAACTAGGTTGGTTCACCACAGTGGTATTAGAGCTTCGTCTCGATCCAAATTTTGGCCACAAATAGAGTTTCTCTAAAATCAGGTCTTTGAACTCATATTTGTCATTGGCCAT
>CBVK0101929830.1:0-12297 GCA_900067695.1 Picea abies
GGTCCCACTCTATCTAGAACTTCAAAGGATCCACAATATCAAGGTGCCAACTTGGCACATGCTCGCATTTTCAGGGAACTCTTCCTGGGCCTAACTCTGAGGTATACGTGGTCTCCCGCCTTGAACTCTCTTGGAGTTCTCTTTTGGTCTAACTTTTCTGTCGGTTCTGAGCGACCTTTAGATTTTGTTTTATCTGAATCACTTGTTGTTCCATTTCTTTCAGCATGTCGGGTCCAATAGTAACTCTGTTTACAGGATTACTCCAACCGACTGGAGTATTGCACGACCTACCGTAAAGGACTTCGAAAGGGCTCGTCTTTAGGGATTCTTGGTAGCCGTTGTTGTAAGCAAATTCCACTAGTGGCAAGTAGTCTTCCCACCTTTTGGGTTGATGCATTACATGCATCCTGAGCATGTCTTCTAATATTTGATTCACCCTTTCCGTCTGTCCATCGGTTTGAGGGTGATAGGTTGTGCTAAATAGTAACTTGGTCTCCAAACCCGCCATCAGTGATTTCCAAAAGTTGGAAGTAAATTTCATGTCTTTGTTAGACACGATCTCTTTCAGCATACCATGCAGTCTAAATATATCCTTCATGAATACATTGGCGATGTCTATTGCCTTACAAGTTGACTTGACGAGGATAAAATGAGCGGACTTGCTCAATTTATCCACCACTACCATGATGGCGTCATTCTATTTGGTCGAGGTTGGTAATCCGGTGACGAAATCCATGGAGATGGTTTCCCATTTCCATTTCGGGATTGGTAGAGGTTGTAATAATCTTGCTGGGTGTCGGTGTTCTGCTTTAACCTATTGGCATTCTATGAATTTGGCTAAGTACTCAGCTATGTCTTTCTTCAATCCAAGCCAATAGAATTGTTTCCTGGTGGTCGTGATCATCTTCTAGTATCCTGGATGGCCAGTATAGGGTATTTTGTGCAGTTCATCCATTATGAACCTCTTCAAGTCGTCACAATCTAGGATATACCATTTGTTTATGTAAGTGAACAGACCTCCTTCCATCATCTGGTAGCCTCCATACTTTATCCCTGTGGGTTCTTGCTGTAAGTACGAGGTCACGGTCTGGAAGAATGTGTCTATCTCTTGTGCATTTTTTACTCTTTCCTTGACATCTGTCTCGCAGGTGCTTACCGCTGCCAGGTGAATTGTTTTCATGCTTCTACTAAGGGCATCAACCACCCTATTTTCCTTTCCCTTAATATGTTTGATTTCAAAATCAAACTCACCGAGGAGGGCCATCCACCTAGCTTATCTGGCATTGAGCTTTGGTTGGTCGAACAGATATCGCAATCCATAGTGGTTTGTCATAAGTACAAACTTTCTTCCCAGGAGGTAATGCCTCCACATTTTTAAGGCGTGCACTATGGCGTCCAGCTCTAGATCGCGGGTCACATAGTTGACCTCGTGCTCATACAATTTTCGGGATTCATAGCAGACCACACTTCCTCCTTGCATGAGGACTCCTCTGATCCCTTCCTTACAGGCATTTGTGCACACGAGGAAGTCAGCTTCGGAATCGACGATCTTCACCACGGGTGCGTGGGTCAGTAGATGTTTCAGGGTTTGAAGTCTTTCTTCACATTTTTGTGTCCATGTGAATTTTGTTCCCTTCTTCTGGAGGGTAGTGATTGGACACCCAATCTTGGAGAATCCTTTTATAAATCTTCTATAGTATCCTGCTAAGCCCATAAAGGATCTGATATCCGAAACGTCCTTCGGGGTAGGCCATTCCATGATAGACCTGATCTTATCAAGGTCTATTGCTACCCCTTCTTCAAATAGGACATGGCCCAAGTAATGTATTTGCTTTTGGAAAAAGTCACACTTGCTAAATTTGGCATAGAGCTGATGTTCTCTTAGCACTTGAAGCACAAGTTTAAGGTGTTCCTCATGTTCCTCTCTATCCTTGGAGTAAATTAATATGTCGTCAATAAAAACCAACACAAATTTGTCTAGGAATTTGCTGAGCACATTGTTCATCAAGCACATAAAAGTGGCAGGGGCATTGGTCAATCTGAATGGTACTACCACAAACTCGTAGTGACCATATCTTGTCCTGAAGGCAGTTTTGTGGATGTCTTTGCCCTTGATTCAGACTTGATGGTACCCAGATCTCAGGTCAATCTTCGAGAAGATAGAGGCACCTCCCACTTGATCGAACAAGTCATCGATCCTGGGTAAGGGGTACTTGTTATTTATAGTTACCTTATTGAGTTGTCTATAATCTATGCACAATCGGAGGGTACCATCTTTCTTTTTCACAAACAGGACTGGTGCTCCCCATGGAGACACGTTGGGCCGGTTACAGCCTCTGTCCATCATTTCTTTCAGTTGTAATTTAAGCTCAACTAGCTCAGGTGTGCTCATCCTGTAGGGTGTCCTAGACACTATCACCACTCCTAGTGCAAGTTCTATTGAGAAGTCAATGTCCCTTCTCGGAGGTAGACCCGGTACCTCTTACGGAAATACATCTCTGTATTCTCTCAGCGTGGGGTGGTCTTCGAGGCTTGGTTTGTCACCTTCAATTGTTTTCAACACCTGTATTGCATATAGTGGACATCCTTTTCTGCAATACTTTCTCATTTGAAGAGCTGATATTTGTCTCACCGAGACAGGTTTTTAGATCCCTTGAAGGGTTATCCTCCTTCCTTCTTCACTTACACATTCCAAGGTTTTATGGTAACAGTTCAGTTTGGCTTTATGGGTGGCTAGCCAGTCCATACCAATCAACATATCACACGATCCCAGGGGTAATATGTTAAGGGTTGCTTGGGCGAGGAATTTGCCCATAATGAATTGGCAGGCTGGTATGACCTCCGCTACCCTTCTTTTGGTGCCAGTGGCTAACTATACCAACCATGGCTTGGTGTTTTTATGTGGTTGTAGTTTGCATTTATCAACAACCTTAGGGGATATATAACTCAAATTTGAACCAAGGTCAATCAGAATAGACACTAGATGGTTGGTGATCATACCTTCGATTTCCATCACTGAAGCTTGGTGGTCCGCTTGGTTATTATCCAAGGCTACATAAATTCGTGGCACACTCCTGGCCACGTCATTGATGGTGGTAGCTTCTTGAACGTTGTAAATTCTCCGGCTGTTTTGTTGTCGATGCGGGCAGTCCCTCAGTAGATGTTCTTCTCCACAACCCCAACATTTCAAGGGTTCTCTCTTTGGGTTATCAGTCTTTACTGGGACAGATCCAGAAATTTTATTTCCGCTCAAGGAGGGAAAGTTCTACTGGTGTACACTTCGGGCTGGGAAGCTCATCCTTGAGTTCTTTTTATAGTCCTTAAATCTTGGGGATTTAAACCCCCTTTTCTGGAATCCCGAACTATTCTTCTGCTTCCAGCCTTCGTGAGGTCCTGTCCGATGCCCAAGCTGTTCATAACAATATATTGCCTTTTAGATAGTATCTTTTAGGATCTTTGGTTCGTCAAATTCAATCCTATTCTAATAGTCCTTAGGTAGTCCACTGATGAATCATTACACCTTTTCCTTTTCTGCTTTTATGTAGGGTACATACCTCAACAACTCGAGGAATCTGCTGACATATTCCTCTATGGTGAGTTGCCCCAGCTTGAGTTCATAGAATTCTTTAGTTTTTTCGTCGAAGTATTTTTCCGACAAATATTTCTTCTTGAAGTATTTCTCAAACTGTTCCCAAGACAAGTCTTCTTCACGAATCCCTTTTACATTCTTAAGGTCTTCCCACCAAATGGAAGCCTTTCCATTCAAGTTGAAGGTGGCTACTTGGGCCTTCAAATTTTTTGAGAAGTCATGGACTCTGAAATACTTCTTTAGTCCAAGTATCCAGGAATCCGCTTCCTCTCCCTTCTTTATTTCATCGTCAAAAGAGGGTGGTTTGACCTTCCTCAATTCTTCAAGATTATGACTCTTGGAATGCTTTTGCTTCTTCCATTTTCTTCGGGAATAAGAACTAGTTTTGCTGCTAGAAGATCCCTTTGAGTCGCCGGTTTCCTTTCCAGAGGGATCGTCTGACACTTGTCCCTTATCTCTGGGGTGGACCTTTCTCGAGGTGCTCTTCCCAGTGTGGCCACTTAAAAGACCACATTTCTATATTTTAGGTGGACTTCGACTTTTCTTTGTATTTCGTTGGTCCGCTGGACTGGTGTCAGGTTCATGCTGCAATTGTCTTTGTATGTCGGATAAACTCTGCAGTAAGACTGCATTAATTTCCATTTGCTTCTCTTGCTCTTTTATCATCCTCTCGTTGTCGGCCTTGCAGCTCTGTAGTTCAATGATGAGGCTTCTCACAGTCTCAACTAGATCTGGAGGGGTCCCTACCGCCCTCCTTTCGTCAAACTCTTCGTCTCTATTGTGGGAGCCATCTCCCACTTCATGGTAAGTCACCATTCTATGCGTCTGTAGTTTCCCGCGGTTGATCGTCCACTTGTGTGCAAAAGAAAAACACTTGTTGTTAGTCAATATTTATATTCATTCATAACCAACACATAGTTCATATTTTTCACATGCATACACATAATAGGATTTTTCATTCTTAACTTCGACTTGTGATTAAGGGGGTTAGGATAGAGGGTTACTCCTTTTAAGAGTACTTCAAATGGGGTCTTTGCACAACCCGTTCATGAGCCCAAGTAGGCCAAGTGTTGTAACCATGCTCTGATCCCAATTTGTCACACACCCACTACGACATAATAGATTTTTTGCCTTTTTCTTTCTCTTTATTTATTGAGGGACAGAGTCCCCGAATTCTTACAAGGTTCTAGCGTAGGCTAGGTCTTTCGGTCAGGACCTTCACTAAACCAATCCACTGGTTCTTTCATTGAAAATTTTTCATGTACAACTCAAACACCAAGCCCAGGATTCACCTCCATGTGATCATCGATTATGATCCTGTGCTAAGCCAAGGGGTGCCTTTTGCATTTCACAACTTAGCGATGCCCAAGAGTTGAGTCTTTCGACTCTTCAAACCCCGAAATCCGAAATCATAGCATCGTTGAGATCGACGGCTGCGAATATCTACCCTGGTACGATGGTCCTGGCCATATTGGGACTTCAGAAACTGGTAGTTCGAAATGCAAGAGGGTCAACTTCTTCGACTCTTCAAACCTTGAAACCCAAAATCCTATTCACACTAAGCTGACTCGGAGTTTCACATACCGAGTCTTCGCGTACCGGGATTTCGTAACTTGCGAAGATGAGGGGTTCATACCCTTGGGTTTCCCAGGTGCTGAAACACCGAAATCAATTCACACTACACTGCTTTGGGATTTCACATACCGGGTTTTCATGATGTGCGAAGACGAGGGGTCTCGCACCTGGGTTTCTCGAGAGTCGAAACTCAGAAGCCCATTTACACTAAGATCTTTTCAGGGTTTCACATGTTGGGATTTCATGATGTGCAAAGACAAGGGGTCTTGCACCTGGGTTTCCCGGAAGCCGAAACTCCGAAGCCCATTTACACTAAGCTCTTTTCAGGGTTTCACATGTCTGGATTTCGCGATGTGTGAAGATGAGGGGTCTCGCACCTAGGTTTCCTGGAAGCTGAAACTCTGAAGCCCATTTACACTAAGCTCTTTTCAGGGTGTCACATGTCAGGATTTCGCGATGTGTGAAGATGAGGGGTCTCACACCTGGGTTTCCCGGAAGCCAAAACTATGAAGTCCATTTACACTAAGCTCTTTTTTGGGTTTCACATGTTGGGATTTCGTGATGTGCAAAGACGAGGGATCTCACACTTAGGTTTCCCAGAAGATGAAACTCTGAATCCCATTTACTTCACGATAGGGGCAAGGTAAACTCGCAGATTTACTACAATGGTAGTCTTTTCAAGAGACTCACTCGGACTCTGGAAGACGAGGGTACTTTCCCGAAAAAAGTGCCTTTGAGAGGATGAAATAGGGCATAGTACGAGTCAAGTTAGATGGGTCAATCCTCAGGGGAACGAACTCGTATCCTGAACTCATACATTCTATGCATTAACCGATTTGTAGTTATATCAGTATAAGCATGCATCCATTATTTCCAATCAAAACACAAGGCAAACACTTCTATACATAAACTAATTATGAGTGTATAAAAATGAGTATGCGATCATAACATTCAATTCCAAATGCAAGACATAACACTTATCAGAAATTCCAAATGTGATGCAAATGCTGAGAGGGGTGCTCATTTCCACCCAACCGTAGGCTCAGTGATTCCAACCAGATTTACCACTAGCCACCCCCGAGCTAGACCAAGATGCTTTGAGACTCAGTCTCCTGCTTTTATCTCAATGGAAGTCAAGGACGAAGGTTACTCCCCTTCTCCTCTGTTCACGACACTCTGTATTTTTGGAGTTCCTCCAGTTCTCCTTTTGTGATTCCTGCTTCGCGCACTCCCTCCTCCTTCCCTCTACCACACTTCCTCTCTTGCCTTTTCTCCCTGCAAGATTATGTGTGGCACAAATTTCCCTGTCTGTGGTCAGGTCTGAGAGCTTCTACGGATGGGCAGTTCACCCCCATCCCCTCATTTACTCTTGAGGAGCCTCCCCACCTACCATCCTAGCGGGTAATTCATTCCAGGGTCAAAGAGTGAGATTTGGTTTTCCAAGCACGTACAAACCAATACGGTTTCGGTTTGGTGGAAGTTGACGCAGTGATTCCCGGCCCCTTCCACCACTTCTCATCAACCATCGTGGTCTCTTTCAACACATCCCCCTCCCAGCAATCATGCGACACATATTCATGATATAATTTACATTCATTGACCTTTTATACAAAGGTATGTCAAATCAAACATTCACATCTTTGAGTTTTCCATATTTCTTGGCCAATATAGTTATTGTTACAGACTGGGGGAAACAAGGTGTTACACTCAAATGAATCATTAGGGGACTTGTGATACTTTTAAGGTAGGAATTGTAGTCCCTCAAATGAATCATATTGATTTATTTAGTTTTACAACTAAAAGTCATAATTTACCTCGAAAATTTCTTAGGATGCTTAGACAACTGCAAAAGCTTCTCTTCCTTCCTATGTATACACTATTTTTTCTCCTTAATTAGGACTTTGTATCTAATTATCTTGTCAAATTTTGAGGACTCTTTAAAGGCATCCCTAATGGATTTTCTAGAAATTTTACATTCTTTATCATACCAAGGGTTGGTTGTTCTATTTTTCATTTACACATCACCTTGATAGAGAACCTATTAATAGAAGTAGAGATTATTGTCATGAAATTATGATAGAGGTCTTCATTATCATCCTTATTTCAGAGGAAATTTAATTCATTATCTTTTTTTTTTTTAATATCAGCATTATCTTTGCCAAAGATTAAGTGCTTTTGATTATAATAATTCTTTTCAATGAAGATTTTGTGCATGACAAAGTTTAGATTTAGGGTTAAAGGTTCATGATAAAATTTGGGTTCATGGCCATTTAGGATGTCAAAATTTACTATTTGGATGTATACGAGGATATCAAATATCACATAATCCACAACATTGCTGCCAAACCCATGAATACAAGTCAATGAGTTGGATTCTGGCCACTTCATAAGACCATTGGAAATTATTAGAACTTGAGAACTATAGATCTTGATGAGATCAATACCAAACAAATTCTCAACCAAGTCTTTAGAGTTTCTTTTGTTATTTGCTAGCTAAAAAAGTCTTCATCTAGCGATAGAGGATTAGAGTTAGAATCCTTGCTTAATATAATAGACTGATTATTTTACATTGTTTGACAACACAAGGTATTCCAATAGAGGATGAACATCTTCAGTAACCACTTACACAACCATATCAAACATCAACACATCGATGTTTTTATGTGGTAAAACCCCAATGTGGGAAAACATCCGCGACCCCAACCAACGTGGCCAATTGAGGCAATTTATCAATGCAAAATAAAAATATTTTACAAGAGAGTTTCTCACAATCAATATTCAAAAAATGACCTTCCACGCTCTTTAATTAGATATCACGTATCAATTAGATGTTAAGACATAGGTTAATTTCACTGTTAATATTGAGGAGAATATGAGTCGTCATATCACTCTATGTTTAGAACATATCATGTCCGTCAAATTACATAACTAAATGCATACTAATGCATACTAAAGAAACACACTTTTACCTAAAGACACTTTAGACCAAGTTGATCTTAACTAAATCCTAAGTTTCTAAATATCCTAACATCATCTCTTAATAACAAATTGGGATAAGATTAAAGGATTTACAAAGGTGACACAATATGAGAAGGAAGGAGGAATTGAAACCTTTCCCTCGTTAACAACAACTTCCTGAACTCCTAACATAGATCAAAGTTTGGAAAACTTTTCTTTTGTAAGAGACTTTGTGAAATGTATACAACTTAATCTTTTGTAGGGAAAAAGAGAACTTCGATAAATTGATCATGAATGAGCTTTATGATGTAGTGCATGTGTAGCTCGATACATTTGTTGCATTGATGTTGAACTGGATCTTTGGTGAGCTTGATGGAACTATGATTTTCACACCAGAGAGTGGTTTGATGTTGTTGCAAAAATCCAAACTCTGAAAGGATCTGTCGAAGCCACAAGGATTCTTGACTTGCATTAACTGTTGCTCGGTACTTTCCTTCTATTGGAGAAAAAACAATAGCCTGTTGTTTCTTGCAAGCCCAAGTGACAGGTCCATAACCAAGGCTAAAAAAATACCCTACAATAGACCTTCCATCATCAGGGTTGTCAGCCCAATCTGAATCATTGAAACCAACCAACAAAGGAGTTCCCCCTTCAACTGTAATGTATCTCAAATTGAACTGTACCTCAGACATACTAAAGTATCCTTGTAGCTTATTTCCAATGGATTTCATGCGGTGTAAGCATATACCATTCAACAAGACCAATAAAAAAGGAAATATTAGGATGGGTATGAGTCAAATATAAGAGGCTACCAACTAATTAACAATATAAAGTGGCATCAACTTCGAGAGTAGTATAGGTGGCAACAAGTTTAAATCTAGAATGGAAGGGAGAAGGGGATGGTTTAGAATCTTCCATGTGAAAGCCGCAAAGAAGGTGACAAGCGTACATAGACTGGGAAAGAAAAATGCCTTCCTTGGTTTGCAATACTTGGAGGCCAAGGAAATAATGCAAATAGTGTAAGTATATCATGTCAAATTTCTTTTTAAGGTTGTATTTCACATGGGTTAAAAGTTTAGGGTCACTACCAGTGAGGATAAGGTCATCAAAATAAAGAACAAGAATTATGAGATGGACTCCTACTTTCTTGGTATACACATTATGGTAAGAATGAGATCTAGAAAATTCGATGCCAAGAAGAAAGTTGTCCATTTTGGCATACCAATATCGATGAGCTTTCTTAAGATCATAAGAGATTTCTTAAGGAGATAAACAACACTGGAGTTATTCTGGACATAGCCAGGAGGTTGTTTCATGTAGATTTCTTCTTGCAAATCCCCATGCAAGAAGATAGATTTAGCATCTATCTAATGAATCTTCCATTTATGTAAGATAGCAAGGGCTAGAACAAGGCGGATGGAATTCATTTTGACTACAGGGTCAAATGTTTCATTATAGTCAATTCCTTCAACTTGAGAGTATCCTTTGGAAACTAATCGACCATTGTGTCTTTCAACACTTAAATTTGATACATGCTTAGTTATATACACCCATTTACATATTACAAGTTTTCTTCCTTTTGGGAGAGGTACAAGATTCCCAATTATTGTTTGCCATTAAGGAACAATATTCTTCATTCATTCTTGTGTCCCAATCTGGATGACTTGAAGCTTCTATAAATGTGTTTGGATCACGAGTCTTTGAAACTTGAGCCAAAATAGAAGAGGCTCACTGGAATTGTGAACGTGTTTGATGTTGATATGTAGGATCACTGACAAGATCACCAGTTTCTTTTCGAGTTGAATGGACCCATCTGGGAAGCGATGGTAATGGTGTAGGTTCATGTTCAATGGACTCATTTGGAGGAAGCAAAGTAGGCAAAGGTGGATTTTCATCTTCACTGACATCATCTGAAGAAGAAGAAAATATAATAAGAATAGAAGATGGAACAAGTGTTGAAGATGACTCACAGGTCAAAGATGGCACAAATGTCAAATTAGGCTCGCAGGCCAAGATAATTTCATGAAATTTAAGATCTCTTCTAATAATAATTTCATTGGAATGAGGTTGAAGAAGTTTGTAACCTTTGACAACTTCAAAATATCCAACAAAAATACACTTCTCAATTATAGGTTGTAAAGTTTTCATTTTCTCATCAGGAATGTGATCCCATGTGACACTACCAAGTACATGGAAGTGGTTTACATCTGGATTAATTTTATTTCATGCTTATTTTGGTGTTATATTTTTTAGAGTCTTTGTGGGAGTGTGATTTACTATGTAATTTGCAGAGTTGATGGATTCCGCCCAATAATGAAGACTTAATCTCTTAGGTTGGGTCATACAATTAACCATTTCTTTTAATGTGTGATTCTTTCTCTCAACAACACCATTTTGTTGTGGTGTATATGGAATATTGTGTTGCATTTGAATGCCCTGTGCAGTGCAATAACTTGTAAATTTGTTGTTCATATATTCGCCTCCATTATCTATTTTTAACCTTTGAAGTTGATGTCCAAATTGTTTTTCTACACCTAAGAACATTCCAGAGGAGGAATCTTCTAGAAGTAGAACCTTCTAAGAAATCCTCTTACATTTAGTATATCTAACTACCCCTATATTATATCTAACTACCATAGTGGGCCTTATTTAATAATATAGAGGACCTAGTCCACTTTACATTGAATGGCCTCCACTATTATCACTATGGGCCCTCTGCTGCCGTCGCCCCCCGCCCCCGACTACCTCTCTAGCTACCTTACATTCCATCCCCCTTATGAAAGCATTTTCCTCAACACTTGATGTACAACCATATACCAAGGTCCCATGGATAAGTGTGGACCACAATGCTGAAGTAGAATAGAGAACCATGGTCCCATTGAGAAATGGAAGCCACCATGTTGAAGTAGTCCAACCGCCATTGTAAACCAGGGTCCCATGTCCAATTGCTTATGTGAACCCCACATGGAAGATATCGACACCCAATAACCAACTGAAAATGATGCTCCAAAGACTGACACCTGTCATGTCGATCCAAATAAGAAGATCCATCCACATAGTGGAAAATGGTCGTAGCAGAATATGGAAGGAATAATATCACTGTAGAATATGCAATATGGACATTGGTAATAATCACTGGCTCTCGATTTGTCACATTGATACTCTCTACAGAAGGTGGATTAAAGTTATCAAATAAAATATGAAAGTGGTTGTCATTCCAGAAATAACAACTATCCATATACCAATCATCGCAATCGGCCTCCAAATCATACCAAGCATATATTTCTTGATTATATTCATCCCTGATGTCTGCCATAAGAAACCTCTCCTGCATGCCATCCAATGAATCTTGAATACTACGAAAACTATCATTGAGGTAGTTTGTGAGGCCATCCAATTTGACATCCAATTTGTCATACAATTGGGATTTGAATGCTTTAGTAATTTGTAGAATTTATTTGAGGGTTTGAGAGGAAATATCTATCTGAGCACCCTATGAACTCTTCGGTCCCACAACCATCATGAAAAAACCCAAAAAATAGAACAATAAGTTACGACATAAAATTGTGGCTTTTCCCGGAAAAACCCTGAAAACCTGATGAATTTAAAATGCTCATAACTTCACTTCCCGGACTCCGTTTCGGCTGATTTGTTTTTTGAAATTAGGTGAAATTGTGAGAGGAACTCAAATCTGTAATTTTTTTGGGCAAATTCGACCTCCAGATGCTACAGAAATAAAAAAACATTTGCGCTGCCGTCCACGGAAAAAACCCTGAAAAAATTGCAGATTTTAAAACTTCAATATCTTGACTTCCCAGACTCCGTTTCAAATGATTTCTTTTTTCAACTTGTATGTTTTTTTGAGAGGAACTTAGATATATAACACGTTTCTACAAATTTTTCATATAAATATACCAAAAATTTTTGGAATGTCGCAGCCCTCTTTTTTCTTTTCCGAAAAAAAAAATCTACAAAAATAAAAATATTTTCCCACAATGTCTCCCAAGGAAAGTGCTCTGATACCACTTGTTAGGAACCAAATACTTAATAAAAAATTACCACAACTGATATTATATGAGGGCCCATAGTGATAATAATGGAGGTCATTCAATGTAAGCTGGACTAGGTCCATTATATTATTAAATAAGGCCCACTATGGTAGTTAGATATAATAA
>CBVK0101929841.1:0-31146 GCA_900067695.1 Picea abies
CCCCCCCCCCCCTTAAAACCACTTACCACCTCAGGGGGGTCCAAAATACGACCTTGCCCAAAAAAAACTACTTTCGTAGAATTTTTGACCAGCCGATTTCTAAGGGCGATTCCAGGAAAAATAAAGAGAATTTTGAAAAACTGAGAGAGGTTTTTGTCCATAATAGGATGAAGAACAAAAAACTCTCTCATGTTTTTCACAGGTTCCACCATATAGGTGAATCAAAGCTATATTTCAGCCTCATTTTTTGGATTTCTGGTTCTTTTTGTTTCAGCCCTGATTTTGCAGGAGCTGTTTCAGCGAGCTAGAGGCGAATTTGGAGAAACCAAAAAAGGATTTTTTCCAAAACATACTCATATACAATAACCACCTTCATGTTTTTCCCAGGTGTCATCATTAAAGAGAAACAAATGTCTGAGCGGACCCCCTTTTTGCATAAATTTGGCTCGTCTTTCATGGCGGATAGTTCAAGATTTTTGGGGATTTGTTGCTATTTTTGGCTGAGGTGGTTGAATTCGACCTCTTGATATTGGGGAGATTTGGTTCCATATATTGTAATAAGAAAAATGCACAAGGGTTTATGATTGAGCTCTAGATTCATGCCCCATAGGGGATACATTGTAATTTTCTAGATGACTTTCCAGAAATAAAAATTGTATCTGCAGGATTCTTGTGTTAGACTCCTTGGTGATGTTTTTCTCTGAGTAAATTGTTTCTTACTCTGTTAATCCATTCATGTTTTCCCCTGATCTAACCATTGAGAGAAATATAAAGAACATAACTTGTTTTTTGCACTTTGTTTCTAGTCTTTTAATGATTTGCATGTTTTTGTCTGAAGTTGAGCATAGGAATTCTTAGTTGCTCCTCTGCTTGATGGATTTTCCCTTCTTTTACACTCCTCCACTTGCATTTAATTCAATTTGATCCAACAGTCTTGCTATCCTTCCCTATGGAGACAATATTTTACATCTAAGATAGATCCATTTTCAGAAAGGTAGACCCCATGGCCCATTAGCTAGCCTAATATATATTCAAACAAAACTATATCAAACAAAGAGATCCCTCTTTGAGTCTTGGAGGGATAGATCCGAGACTCGAAGTGGTTTCGATGTTGCCTCTGTGACTATCTCCATAGCCTTGGGAAAATTACAGAGTGATAACATAATGGTGACTCCAATGGGGAACTTTCCCCAGTAGTGAACTTCAAGTTCCAGATCGGATCACTGATGGTGGATAGTGAGCAGACACAAGAAGGATGAGATCATTCACCTGGTGACTCCAATCAGATCCAAACAATGCCGACTCAAAGAATCCACTGGAGGAAGAACCTGAAGCATGTCGAAGCAGCCTAGAAAGATCAGGTACTCAAGCCCAGATTGCATTCAAGACATATTTGGTTTTATATGTAATTATGTTCTATATTCTTCTAAGCCTGATCAAAAGTACATTGTTGAAGATTGCATTGACCACCTGCTAATTGATGAGCCTCAAGAGACCAAGCCTCAAATTGTAGATCATGTACATACTGATTCACCTGTAGAATCCTAGTGAGACATAAGCCTCCTCTTTTATCTCCTACTCTTCCTAAACCTCCAGATGGTTGTAAGCCTCTTGCTTCACCTCCTATACCTACAAAAATCCTTGACAGATACAAGCCCCTAGATATGCCTCCTATTCTCCATGACCTCCCTACAAATTATACCAATAATCTGTCGAAGTTTGATGGAGAGAATGCCAATATTACTGCTGAAAAACACATCCAGAGGTTTGAAGATTTCCTTGACCTTTATGAGGTTGAAGCTAACAATGTCTATATCAGGATGTTTGCCTTGTCTTTGCAAGGCAAAGTTAAAAATTGGTTTAAAAATATCCTAGCTGCAAGCATCATAATTTTCATCAGTTCATGCAAGTTTTCTTAGATAGGTGGGTGATCATGAGAAATGTCTTTCTCATCCTGAAGAGTATGACCATTTGAAAAGGCAGCCAGGAGAGACAGCACATCAATTTTCTACAAGGTTCAATAAGGTATATCATGCAATGCCTGTTGATATAAGGCCACCCCCAAGATCATTTCACTTGCATTACCCAGATGCCTTCAATCCTGAGATGGCATTCCAATTAAGAGAAAGGAACACTGTAACTCTCGAAGAAATGAAGAACATTGCAGTTGATGTGGAGGACAACTAGCTGACCAAAAGGTCAAAGGTAAAGAACAAAGAAAGGGAGTAGTTGAAATATTCAAAATCTAAACTAGACATTCTGGCCAACACCATGGAAGAGATGATGTAGAAGATTAGGAGAAGAGAAAAACTTGATGTTCAAAGATGTCATGTTCCATTGATTTTAGAGAAAGAAAAGGTCATTGTTCCCAAACATTTTGCAGCTCACCCTTGGTACCATGGTTTGGATGATGATTCTTTCATGTATTCAATTCACGACATAGTCAAAGATGAAGCTCCATCTCAACTTGCAGAGGAACAACCAGCTGATATGATGTGCATGTTTGATGACATTCCTTACTTGGATAATCTACCCAAGTGTGATCAGTATGATGATCATGAGGCTGAAATAGATGTGGACTGTTCAAAGAAATCAACAACATGTCATTGGAAGGAAGAAGATCAGTTACAGCTCAGATAGGACAATCAACCTTTGCACAACAATCATGACAACGATGAGGAAAATGCAGAAAACTTTAGAGTAAGAGAAAAATATTTTCCCTTATGTTTCTCATCTTTTCAATTTCTGAAAAGAAACTCGAGGTCAGTTGTAAATAGTGAAGACAGAGAATTCTTTGATCAAACACTTGAAGATGCCATTGTTGATATGGAGGTTGTTCTAAACCCATAATTGCATTCCTTGACCGACTTTGATTTTCAAATTCCAGATGAAATATTAAAGCCTGAGACAAATTATTAGTTAATCCAAAGTAACTATGTACCATTATGCTTTAATTCATTTCAGTTTTTGAAAAAGAATCTTGAGTATATGTTGAAGGATAAATACATAGAAATCTAGAACCCGTCATGTGAATCAATGAAGCAATCTTGTAAATCCTTTCAGGATCCCATAGCAACAATTTTAGATGATTATGTGGTTGATTTTGATGATAACTTCTCAGAGAAACCAACACTATCTTCATGGGAAGAAGAAGTCCAATTACCACAAAGCCAATATGACAATCAAACTCTGCATACTAATCAAGATTGCAAGGAGGAAAATGCAAACTGCCTGCCCCTGTGTTTTGCCTCACTCTTGAGGGAACATTTCAAGCAGGTTGTAAATAGAAAGGATGAGGAATTCTCTAATGCACCAAGTGAGGAGAGCATGGATGATAAAGAAGCTATTATAGATTCAGAAGTGTATCCCTTGAGTCTTTGTGCAGGCCAAAACTCAGATGAAAACACAAAGCCTAAGACAGGTAATGAGTTGATCCATTTTGATTCCCTGCCCTTTTGTTTCAGTTCTTTTCCTAGTTTGAAAGGGAATCTTGGTCAGATTCTAGTTGAGGATCAAAGGGTGAGAAATGAAATGCCAGCAGAACAAATTCCACAATCATCTAAAATATTTTATGACCCTATAGCTAATATTCTGGATAGTTTGTGTTTTCAAAGTCAGTTTTCATTTACCCCCAATGATTTAAAAAATTGTTATGATATGGATATGATCAGACAATCAACTACAGGGGTGTGTTCAGCAAAAGTATCATTTCAAAATCCATCAGAAAATTTTCATCCATGTCAGGAAGTGCATGAAAATGAAAATAACACAACTATAACATCAAATCATGAAGTTGAGTTGGTTAAGTTAGAATATCAAGGAATAGGTCAGTTCTACCTTGATCCTATAGCCACCTATATGGAGAAATTTTTCACTGGAGAGCCGCAATCTATCTCTGGCATTACTTTGGCTCTTCAGGATTGTTGAGGTCTTTGTTGTAAAGATCAATCATGTTGTCAGCATCGGCCATTACACTTTGCAGTTTTTGAATCTATGGACAAAAGGTTAAGTTGCCTTTTTTACTATGCTAACAAGCAGTCAAGCAGTCCACCGGTCTCAGCAGCTACTTGATTGGCTTCATTGGCATTTCTGTATTATTTGATTTAGCATGATTTTTAGTAGTATAGGCTAGGTAGGAGAATGTGAATAAGCTCAACATTCCGAGCATCTCTTTTTTAGCAATGTTCATTTTGATTTGTTTTCAATTGAAAGATCAAAACATGTACTGGTTGCAAAATAATTTTGGAATCAACCCAATGAATAAAGCACCGGTCTGCGTGTTCAGAGTTCAGTGGTTCTTGACACCTCCTGAAAGAGCTTCCATCCCCAGGTGGAGCCTATGTTGGAGTCCTATAATTATAGGTAACTCGATTCTTCGACTGTTGACTTGGCATTGCCCCCGTGATGAAGACTTCTGGCTCAATTGACCCCTTTTTTCCCCTCCATCTGTTTCGCCCGATCCTTCATCACCCTACTACATCCTTCATCCACCTCTACACCCTCACTCCCTTTCCCATTTGTCCACTTGACTACATCCCGCTTGCCACCCATTCATGAATAAACAAACTTAGGATAAACAAAAAGAACAATAGATTAATCATGTTAGTAATAAATTTAGTATAATTAGAATAGATTAAACTAGCTAATAACTAATTAATTAATAATTAATTAATTAATTAATTATTAAGTTAATTATTTAAGTTAGTAATTAGGTTAGTGTTCCCTTAATTTACCACTCTCGGATAGGTGTCATCTCCACAAGCCAGCGGACCCCTCCAAAAAAAAAAACCACTTACCACCTCAGGGGGGGTCCGGAATACCACCTTGCCCAAAAAAAACCTCTTTCACAGCATTTTTGACGAGCCGATTTCTGAGGGCAATTCCGGGAAAACTAAAGTGATTTTTGAAAAATCGAGAGAGGTTTTTATCCCTAACAAGATGAAGAACAAAAAAATATCTCATTTTTTTCACAAGTGCCACCATTTGGGAGAATCAAATCTATCTTTCAACCTCATTTTTTGGATTTCTGGTTCTTTCTGTTTCAGCCCTGATTTTGCAGGAGTTGTTTCAACGAGATGGAGGCAAATTTGGAGAAATAAAAAGAGGTGTTTGTCCGAAACATACTCGTCTACAATAACCTCCTTCATTATTTTCCCAAGTTTCAACATTAAATAGAATCAGATGTCTGAACATACCCCCTTTTTGCATAAATTTGGCCTGTCTTTCATGGTGGAAAGTTCAGAATTTTTGGGGATTTGTTGCTATTTTTGGACGAGGTGGTTGAATTCGACCTCCTAAGCCTAGGGAGAGTTGGTTCCATATATTTTAATAAGAAAAATGCACAAGGTTTGATGATTGATCTCTGGATTCATGCCCCACAGGGGATACATTGTAATTTTCTAGATGACTTTCCATAAATAAAAGTTGTATTTGTAGGATTCTTGTGTTAGACTCCCTGTTGATGTTTTTCTCCAAGTAATTGTTTTCTTACTCTGTTAATCCATTCATGTTTTTCCTTGATCTAATCATTGAGAGAAATATAAAGAACAAAACTTTTTTTTGCACTCTATTTCTAGTCTTTTAATGATCTACATGTTTTCGTCTGAAGTTGAGCATAGGAATTCTTAGTTGCTCCTCTTCTTGATGGATTTTCCCTTCTTTTCCACTCCTCCACTTGCATTTAATTCAATTTGATTCAACAGCCTTGCTATCCTTCCATGTGGAGATAATATTTTACATCTGAGATAGATCCATTTTCAGAAAGGTAGACCCCATGGCCCATTGAAAATTCGAGTTTTCAATCTCCCAAACACCTCAAATATAAAATCCAAACTCTAAACTCATTATCTAGCCTAATATCTATTCAAAAAAAACTATATCAAATAGAGAGATCCCTCTCTGAGTCTTGGAGGGCTATATCTGAGACTCAAAGTGGTTTTGATGTTGCCTCTGTGACTGTCCCCACAGCCTTGGGCAAATTACAGAGTGATAACACTCTAGGCCCCTTTTTCCCTGGTCACAATCAACAACCCAAACTACCGTTTCTGGCAACTCTGCACTTGCCAAACTTGACAAGATTATTGAATGACTCCATCTGTCACAATCCGCATTGATCTCCTTTTCCAACCAAGTTGCCTTCAGACATTCCAAATTTTGAAGCTAAGCCTAATGAAGATCCAGGCGATCATGTGACTACCTTTCATCTATGGTGCTCGTCCAATTCATTGAAATACGACTCTGTCCAGTTGTGTTTGTTTCAACGCACTCTCATAGGGAGTGCTGCAAAATGGTACATTGAGCTTGACCGCTCGAGATACTCTTCCTTCGGTGAATTGGCAATGTCTTTCTTAAACCATTTCCAATTACCTGTGAGATACAATGTCACCACTGAATTTTTGACCAACTTTGAGTAGACAAAGGCAGGCCATATCTCCTATCACATCTGAGAATAGAGACATTTGAAGAGTTTGATAAAAGTGCCAATCCCACCAACATTCCTGCTTGAGTGGTTCCTTAAGTATTTGTTTCCCTAGTTATCCAAAGACCTCGCAGCGTCGAGAGTGTTTTCCGAAGAAGATGCAATGATGAGAGCTCGACGGCTAGAGCTAATTTACTCTTAGTCTGGTTTACTTTACGAAATTTTGCTAGATGCACCATGGTCAATACTTGACAAGACCAAACAGAGAGATGGACCACTTGTCGATGGTATTGTTGGGTCAACACAAACGAAGCCCGCTGAACAACTGTCAAAACAATTGCAACAATTGTTAATACAACAGAAAGTGACCAGCCAGACCAACAGTCCGACTGCTCCCCCTACCCAAACGTTGGATGTACATAGTGTGAAATCGACCAACCCAAAGGCCACCCAACAACTTGAAGGAAAGAAGAAACAACGAAATAAAGGTAAGGGGGATAAGAAACCTATCGATAATGTTGGTGGGGGCAACACTGAAAAAAGGAAGTCGAAGTATCTTTGTAACCTGTGCACAGAAGACCACCCAACTCACAAGTGCCCTTGGCTCGTGGAGGCCCAAAAGTTATTGGCGCAGCAATAGATTAATGTGTTAACGAACCCATTTCAACATGGGAAAAATTTAACACAAGCCTCTTTAAGCACGGACGGGGGCAATCAAGGACCCCCTCCATCTTCGAGTAATTATTCATCCGTGAATGTGTATATGATGAAAGGTGACACCTATATATCGACTAGAGCGCATGATTACAAAATGCCAAACACCTCTGAGAAGAGTAAAGAAGAAGAAAACCCACCTCTTCCTCTCCAGATCAAGAAGACGTTGGACGAAACAATGACACGCATCCCAAAAGGTGCGTTCAAGAAAGCTTCTCACAATCCAAATGCAAGGGCCACCCAGAATTACTCTATGGTGGAGGATTTGTCTCAAACCCCTTATGCGATGTCTGCTTTGGAGGTCCTCTAGAGCTGCTCTTCCTAGAGAAAGGCTCTGTTAGCCGCCTTAAGATCTACTGAGACTTGTAATCTGGGTACGATCATGCTTGATACAACTGACTTAAAACCTTGTCTCCCTTACCACGTGGAATTTCAGATAGTAGTGGTTTACACCATGGAAAATTTTACCCAGAACATTTTCCGCATAGTGGTTGATGAGGGTGCCTCGACATGCATCATGTCGTTGGCATGTTGGAAGGCCATTGGCCAACCCATTTTGTCTCCATCACCGAATCTTCTTACCTATTTCGACGGTCGTTCATTCCGACCACATGGTATCATCCCCTCTTTCCCGTGCAGTTGGAGGTTAAGACCGTGTGCATTGAGGTTGAAGTGGTCGATGCGTCTCTCGACTACAATCTCTTGTTAGGAAGGAGTTGGAACTATTCTATGCAAACAGTGGTTGCTACAGTTTTTCGGGTCTTGTTGTTTCCACACGAGGGACTGATCATGACCATTGATCAATTTTATTTCTCCCATATTGACCCTTCATCGAGGGCATCCGTGGTCCCGATGATTGGTAACCCTCAACTCGACATCGTCAACATAGGGGTTGGTTGTGCCCACCTTTGATGGGTACTTTCAATTACTCGCCTCCTTCCAGAGATGTTAAGTTCGTTTCAGACTAGCCTAAGGTTGAGATTTTTCAAGTCTCGTCATTTCATATGACCTACTTCAATGATATGTGGACTCTTCCTTCCCCATCAACCACGATGGAAGGGACAGGGCACCATGGTATGTCCATGCCCTTGTCCGTAGCATAATTTGCGTACTCAATAGTCCAGCAAGCTTCTGTCGACCCTGATTTGACTCCTGCACAGGAGTTAGATCCAATTCTCGAGCCTACTTGGGCTCAAGGTTCCCTTGCTGATATTGATTCTTTAGACTTAGTCTTGCCTTTAGATGAAGTGATTATTGAAGCAATGACTAATCTAGATATACCTTGGGTTGATCTCCACCACAGATCTTATTTCCTCCCAGAGTTAAGAAGAATTGAAGCAGGAGAATTCACTTTGACTATGATTGGAGATAGGTCTTGTCCTATCAATCCCTTGGATACACACGTGGTTTACGCCAAGGGTAATATGGAAACCATTGATGAAACGATACCTATAGATATCTCCAGAACCCCTGACGTCGTAGAGAATATTCTCCTCAGAGCTGATTGTTCCCTCGAGGTTATTCGAATATACACAGATTTATTTCAAGAATTTCGCGACGTTTTTTCCTAGTCTTATGAGCAAATGCTAGGCATTGATCCAAGAATCATCGAACATGAAATCATGACTTATCCTGACGCTAAGCCGGTCTAGTAGAATATTCATCCAGTCAATCCTAAGAAAGTAGCAGCTATTAAGGCTGAAGTAGAGAAACTTCTCAAAGCAGGTTTTATCTACCCCGTCCATTTGACCCAATGGGTGTCAAATCCCATTCCGATCGAAAAAAAACAGGGTATGATTCACGTATGTATGAGCTTCCATGATTTGAACAAAGCTTGTCCAAAGGGTAATTTCCCCACACCATTTATTAACCAAATAGTCGATGAATGCACAGGTTGTGATGCCTTTTCTTTCATGGATGGTTTTTCAGGATACAATCAAATACAGATCAAACCTGAAGACCAACAGAAAGTTGCTTTCATTTTCCTGTGGGGTACATTCGCTCATCGAAAGATGCCTTTTAGTCTGAAAAATGCTGGAGCTACCTTTCAGTGGGCCATGTCTTTTGTTTTCCATGATCTCAAACATATAGTCGAGGCTTACCTTGATGATTTAGCATCACAATCTCGTAAGAGACATGATCATCCCACGCACCTCCGACTTATCTTAGAGCGATGTCGCTACTACCAGATTCGCTTGAATCCAAACAAATGCAGTTTTTGTGTGACGTCAGGTCGTCTACTAGGTTTCATATTTTTGACAACAGGGATCATGGTCGATCCTCTCAAAGTTGAGGCAATAGTTCAGCTGCCTCCTCCATGCACAATCCTTCAGCTTCAAAGTTTACAGGGAAAAGAAAACTTTTTTTGACGTTTCATCACAAACTATGTCGAGATCACAAAGGGATTTATGCGTTTACTGAAGAAGGATGTTCCTTTTCATTGCGATGAATTCGCTCAATGCTCTTTAGAAGCGTTGAAACGTGCCCTCACGACTACCCCTCTGCTCCGACCACCCAATTATAATAAGGATTTCTTATTATACTTGGCGGTGGCAGAGTCGACCATCGGTATGGTCTTGGTTCAAGAGGATCATTTACTCTCAGAATATGTGATTTATTACCTGATCTGAGGCCTGGTTGGACCGAAACTCAGTTATTCCCACATTGAAAAACTTGCGTTGGAAGCAGTTCATGTTGTCCAACGGTTCCATCATTATATCATGTTTCGCAAGACCACTTTCATTGCCATTATGAATCTGTTTCAATACGTGTTGACACGATGAGTAATTTGCGAAAATATCAATAGATGGATAGTTGTCCTCCAGGAATTTGACTTAGATTTTGTTTCGAAGAAATCCAAAAAGTCATTGGTCTTTGCAGAACTCATCTCAGAAATTTCGGTCGAGTCAGGTGATGTTATGCCTGAAGAGTCGCTTCTTAAAGGAGACATGTTTTTGATCACATCTTCGGACCCCTGGTATGGAGATGTACTTATCTATATCTAGACTTTGAAGTGCCCCACCCCTGCTTCTCATGATGAGCGTTTTCGTATACGCCATCAGGCCAAGAAATATCTCATACTCGAGGAAACTTTGTATCGTCGAGGTGTAGATTGCATCCTTTGTCGATGTCTAACTCATGAAGAAGAATAAATCATGCTTAATGATTGCCACACTAGAGCACGTGGTGGTCATTTGTCTGGGTTTGAAACAACCCAAAATATTTTACAAGTCGGTTACTTTTGGTCGACATTAATCAAAGATTGTGTTGAATCGGTCAAGAAGTGCCACCAGTGTCAGATCTTCTCTCGGAAGATGAGGGCACACCCCTCTCCCATGTTTCCTGTCATTACCATTGGTCCCTTCACCAAGTGGGGAATTGATTACACTACATGAAACCCCCCTTCAACAAGGGGGAACCGTTATATCATCGTAGTAGTAGACTACTTCATGAAGTGGGTCGAAGCTATGCCAACGTTCAAAGATGATGGCGAGACTGTAGCTCTCTTTTTGTTCAACCAGATAATAGCAAGGTTTGATGTCCTAAGAGAGATTGTCACTGACCATGGCAGTCACTTTCAGAACAAAATGATGTCTGAGTTAAAATCAAATCTTGGGTTGAGGAAAGAACATTCATCACTCTACTACCCACAAGCCAATGGTCAGGTGGAAGCTGTAAAAAAATCTCTTAATACCATTATACAACGAGCGATCAATTTGGCCAAGTCAAATTGGCATTTGATGTTATACTCGACATTATGGGCCTACCGAATGTTTGTTAAGACTGCAACCAGTTTCTCACCTTTTCAACTTGTTTATGGGTTGGAAGTAGTCTTTCCCATAGAGTGCCAGATCCCATGTCTAAAGTTGGCAGTACAGTTATTGCTAGACACTTCACCTTTTGAAAAGCGTTTATTATACCTCGAGCAGCTCAACGAGAAGCGTCATGATTCGGCCTTGGCTAATGAGGCTCGCAAGCAAAAATTTAAGTGTCAGTATGATCGGTCCATTTGTCCTTAGATTTTCTCTAAAGGTGACCTTGTCTTAGCCTATGACCAAGATAAGGACCCCCTGGGGGCAGGCAAGTTCAAACCCATGTGGTTCAGACCTTTCATCATAAAAGAGGTTCTAAAGAAGGGCGCTTATCATCTGGTGGACTTTAAGGGAAATTCTTTGGCAGAGCCTAGAAATGGGTTCTACCTCAAGAAGTATTACTCGTAGGTAGGTCGCCTCAGGTGACTTCTTGTACATATGTATAGTTCTTGTACATTTGTTTTTGTAGTTTTTATCTTTTTAGTTGTATGGAAATGTCATTTTTGATGTCATCTTTTTCACTGTGGCATATGTCAGGTGAATCAGAGGTGTTCTTTGGGTTCACGGACGATGCTAGTCAGCACACTCGGAGGCTTGCTTCCGCATCTTGGGTGATTTTCACACCTCAAGGCCAGTTTCTATCTTCAGGAGGTATCTATTTAGGTGACGCCAAAAACAATGTTGTCGAATACAACGTAGTCTTAGAGTTTCTTTGTGATGCTTTGTCACATGGTATCTCTTAATTCCGAGTCTACTCAGACACTCAGTTGGTTATGTCTTAATTAAATGGAGTTTACTGCATTTATGATTCTACTCTACACCGACGATTCCTTAAGGTACGTCTCTTAGAACGAAGCTTTGATTACATTATGTATAACCATGTTCCTAGGAGATTGAATCAAGTCACACTCTAGCTAATCATATATTAGATTGGCATATTGCACACATGTAAGAAAAGGCACACACACACACACATGTAAATACATTTTTAAATAAATGCAATCCATAAAACATAAAAAGATGTAAAAACGCATATATAGCACAAAGTATCAGAGTACATAGGTGGGTGTGAGCACCTCAAAAAATATGTGTCCAGTAAAGAGTCATGGGGCTTATGCCCTCAAAAATATACAAAAGGTGCCCTTGGCACGTAAGAAGTCTAGCCTAACTAAGGGCGGGTCCTGTTGGCCCTGCCATAGTGAATAACGACGTTTTCCAAATACCGAAAAAGCTAGACCCAGGTCTGTGGTACCCCAACAACATGAGTTTGCATGGACGGTGGGAGATCCTCGATCTCCGCCATAGGAACTATACGAGTAAGACCAGTGAGGTTCCACTCCACCCATCTCAAAACTCTCTCAGCCTCTCCGGCTGGAGGTCCCCCTGCTGTTGCTGGTCCACTGGTTGCAGATGGTCTCACCTCTGGTCGAGCATGTTGTCTAGTCCTCATGAAGTCTACTAGACGCACCGACCCACATCTGCATATAACGGATACATACGTGTTAGATACTCTAGTATACAAAAAACATGATATATATAAAAAACATAAAAATTAAATAACTTTGAAAACAAAAAAACAAACTTACCCATCTCTCCTCGCTCCTCTCTGGGAGGTACAGGCATGTCAGGATCTCTAGAATAGTTGATCCTGACATAGGGGTAGTCCTCTATGGTTGGAATCTGTCATGCCCACCAAGAAAAAAACTTGTCGTCGAAGGCCTCAATAGTCCTCCCCCCACCCTGTTGTGGCAACAATGCCACCCATATGCATAACACTGGGATAGAGGGCTCATGCCCTCATATCATCTCTCTAGGGATGAGACTTGGTACCCTCTCAAAGAAAAAGGAACACAAAATAGTCCCAAACCAAAAGTTTTTGTGTCTCCGCATACGACACTCTATTAGCTGCCTCTTCATGTGGTCTAGTAAGGTGGTACTCCAGTCGAAAATTTGTGCATTTAAGCAGTGAACTGCACAATTCATGTGCGCTCGGGAAGCCTGATGTAAAGATGCGGATCCAGTGATCCACTTAATGAGAAAAAATAATTGACGGTACTTTCTGAGCTTCATGCTACACCCACAACTAAGCACTTAGGTTTTACCAAAACCTATGACTAGGTCAAATGTTCTTTTTTCTGGGATGGTATGAAACATGACGTTTTCACTTTTGTGGAAGAATGTGATGTTTGTTAACACAACAAGGGAGAAACAGTCAAAGCTCCTGGCACACTAAAACCGCTTCTGATTCCACCTACTATTTGGAGGGATATCTCTATGGATTTTATTGTGGGCTTACCTAAATTGGGAAATAAATCATTCATCATGGTGTTCGTTGATCATATTTCCAAGTATGCTCACTTATGTGCTCTTCAACACCCATTTTCCTCCTCCACTATGGCTCAACTTTTCATGGATCATGTCTTCAAGCTTCATGGCATGCCTCGTTCTATTGTTTATGATCAAGACCCCACTTTCACCAGCAATTTTTGGTAAGAATTGTTCATGCTATAGGGACTCACCCAATTGCATCTTAGCACAACTTATCATCCCCAGAATGATGGTCAAACTGAAGTTGTCAACAAGTGTTTGGAAACATATTTGAGGTGTTTTTAATTGAAAAGGAAAAATCAGTGGAATCAATGGTTACCACTAGTTGAATGGTGGTACAACACTTCTTACCATACATGTACCCACATGACTCCTTTTGAAGTAGTATATGGAAAAAATCCACCTTCAGTTCTCTCATACCTTCCAGGTGTCTCGACGGTCCAGACGGTTAACCAAATACTTATAGTTTGAGAGGCTATTCTTTGTACCCTTAAAGAGAATTTGGTCATGACCCAAAATCGCATGAAGAAACATGCATATCAAGGTCGCTCTGAACATCAATTTGTTGAAGGAGACCGGTTGTTTCTTTGACTGCAACATTATAAGAAAACTTCCCTCAACGCTGACCATTGTCAAAAATTGGCACCCAAATTTTATGGTCCTTATATTGTTCTCAAGAATGTGGGATAGGTGACCTATCAATTAGATTTTCCCGGACATTAAAGAAGGTGATTGGAACTAAATGCCAAACTCAAACTAGCCTTCTCGAGTTGGATAAAGAAAGCTCCATCTAGTTGCAACCACAAGCATTTTTGGACCAGCGTGAGCATCGTCTACGTCAATGCACCATCAAGGAAGTGTTAGTCTAGTGGAAAGATACAACTCCAGCAGATGCCACTTGGGAACCAACTACCATTCTGCAACAATTTCCTCATCTCAAGCCTTGAGGATAAGGTTATTTTTACAGGGGAGGACATGTTAGGGACCTAACCTCCCTAAACCCTCACGTAGGTAGAATAATATATTTCCATGTAATAAAGGCCAATATTAGTAAGGCCTGTCAATAAGGAAGAATAAGTCAAATGTAAGAAGAACTAATAGAACCTTCCGCTTATAGAAGATTCTTCCTCTAGATTGTTCTTTTGGATAGACAAATTTAGTATAAATAAGAGTAGAGGGTATGAGAATTTTTGTCTTGGATATTAGTGTAATAGAGCTCTTCTCTGCTAGAGGTTTCCCCCTCGAAGAGGCAAGTGAACATTGTTATCATTAATCAAGGTTTTCTTTCTGGCGTTATTCTGGTATTGTTCTGGTTATATCATTGTGTTCTGCTATTTCTAGCTAAAATATTTATGTTCTGCATACTATTTTATATATGGAATACTACAGATACAAAGTTCACATCCAATTTTTGGAAGAGTTTGTTCAAGGGATTTGGAACAAATTTGAATATCAGTATAGCGTATCATCTAGAGTCATATAGGAAAACATAAAGGAACAACATGATAATTGAGGACATGCTTAGAATGTATATGATGGATCAACCATGAAAGTGGGAAGATTATATTCATTTAGTTGAATTTGCTTACAACAATGGGTATCAGGCCTCATTGAAAATGAGTCCATTCAAAGCATTGTATGGCAGAAAATGTAACACTCCAGTAATTTGGGATAATCCAGTATATAGAGTAGTTGTTGGGACAAATTTGTTGAAGGAAATGGAAGAGTAGATGACAAGAGTAAAGCAGAATTTAAAGGCTACCCAGAATAGGCAGAAACATTATGCAAACAAGAATACAGTTTTCAGAGACTTTAAAGTACACAAACATGTGTTTTTTAAAGTGAAGGAAAAGAGAAGTTCACTAATATTAGGAAGTTTCTCGAAGTTGGCAGCAAGATATTGTGGACCTTTTGAAATATTAGAAAGGATAAGGTCAGTTGCATACATGCTAGCATTTTTTGCCTCCATGAGAGTGCATAATGTATTTCATGTATCATTATTAAAGAAGTATGTACTTGATCTTAACCACATAATTGATTGGAATGTGATCTAGGTGGAGCACGAAGGGGATTTTCAGGTCAAACTAGTATGCATCCTGAACTGGAAAAGTGCTCAGGAACAAAGCCATATGGCTGGTAAAAGTTCAATGGACCTAGTACGGTCCTGAAGATGCTACATGGGAGCATGAAGAAAACATGCAGACAAAGTACCCTACAATGTTTTTTGACAATTTTGAAGACAAAATGCAAGACTCCATTTTGGAAAGCTATAGTTTTGGAACCACATCTCAGAGTCCTAGCCAACTGTGTTGGGTACCTTGATAAATGAATGTCCCATTCCTTGGGTTAGCCTTGATAAATAGATTGGACATCCCTTGGTTTAACCCTATTAAATTAATGGTGCATTCCTTGGGCCAACGAGTTGAGAGGAACGAGATCTGATTGTTAGTTGGAGCTATTTTTAGCAGGGATGATTTTAAGGATGGAAATTTATTTTAAAATATAGAAACCTTGGAAAATATTACTAATCCTTCATATGCCAACTATAAATGATTGGCGATATTTTTGTAAAAATATTCAAATTTCTAAGGATTTTATAAAGTTTTTATAAAATGTTGGTGATTTTTAAGGTAAAATAATTTTATCCTATAGAATTTGGGTGAATCATTTTTAAAATAACAAATCTCATTTTTGGAAAAAACATGGAAAATTATCCCATGAGCGAAATTTAGCCCCTAAAATCATCCCTAATTTGTTAGAGTTGTTAAATTGAAGAATTTGTATTTCTAAGTGTTGTGATGTAAATTTGCATATATATATATATGGGTAGATAGTGCACCAAGAATGACACACAATTGTAGGGGAGGGAGAATGTAACATCCCCATTATAATCCCCAGTTTAATTAATGCTTATGTGGATTTAATATGTGGCTATGGCCAAGCGATGTAATATGTGAATTGTATTTCAATGTTTTAATAATAAAAAATGTGATGGTAGTTGTTAAGGGGACATGGAAAAGAGATGGGGGCTGAATTGATCCACAAGAGAGGGGAGTGTCTAGGATAATGGCCAAGAGGGGTCAAAGGGGGAATACCTATGTATATTAATTTAATCCATTTTTCCTAAAATTGCTTATTGTATATGAACCTTCTGATTTCTGATTGAGTGTTCCCAAAGCCAATCATTGAATACATGTAAGAGGGTGGGTATGAGTGGTCACATCCCAGACTTATTGGGTGCATGGGGGTTGAGTACAATCAGCTTGGGGAAGAGTGTGAGTCAAAAAAGGCAAGCTAGAAGAGAGGAAATTTGTGTGGGTTGAAGGAGCAAGTTTTAGCCAATCAAGTATGTGCATGAGAAGAAAGGAGAGAGCAAGAAAGAGAACTTGGAGCTGGTGCAACCATGGAGGATGAAATCTGGAGCGTAACTGAAGTGAACTAGAGTTGGATAACTAAAGATCCAGGTTTTCATGCATGAAGAGTGAACTTATATGTGAGTTGCACTAAAACAACAAGTGTTTTTTGTGGATTCGTTGATAGTTTTCCTAGCAGCAAGTTCCCTTGAGTTCCCAGCTGAGAGATTCCTAGCTACCTCTGCTAGAGAGACCATGATAAATGAATGGAACATTCCTTGGGTTATCCTTGATAAACGAATGGTACATCCCTTGGCCTAACCATGATAAATGAATGGTACATCCCTTGGGTTATCCCTGATAAACAAAGGGTACATCCCTTGGGTTGTCTCTAATAAATGAATGGTGCATTCCTTGGGTTGGGTAGGTCAGGAGGAAAAGAGATGGTAGAAAAATTAAGATAGTTATAGGAGGATATCAGTTGGGTTATGATTTTTATGAGTTGTCATTGGAATATGAGAGACCACCCTCTTTTGTATATTACTAGCCTCAGCTCGGGGGTGACTCGTTGTTGATATTTAGAACAGTCGATCTATGGTTGGGTGGAACGACCATCCCAAAAAACTAGTTGCACAATTCTTGTTTAAAGATAAGTGTTTTATCTTTTACTTAGTTATTTACATCTATTATTGTTGTGCATGAACTCCACGTAAATGATAATGACTTATATGTTTATGTAAAGAGCGGTTTAGTTGTATTTCATGTTGACTATTAGCATGCTTTAGATGCATCTGTTTTATGATTATAGACAGTAGCTAAATCTATTCTAAATTTGTATTTGTAAGCTACAAGAAATCAAATAACAATAAAAGAATTACTTAGTTAGTAGAAGTTTTGTTTTTATGTTTATTCCACACCGTAATGTTCCTCAGTTGGGCTGGGGAACGTTACATTATGGCATCAAAGCTGTAATTGAGAGAATTTTTGTGTGGCATGACCCAACCATGGTGGTTGGGTACGTTACACTAATTGATCAACAATGCCACCCTGCATCGGTTACAAGGATCAAATCATCAAAATTAAATAAATATGCATAAAATCAAATTCATGATACATAAAAAATTATCATCAACAAATTATATCACCACGAATATCTCAGGCCTTAGTGGAAAGTCGCTCGCAGGTGAAACACTTGGTTGTACAACCTGATCCAAGGAAATCTCTATTGTGGTAGCCTCAGTGAATGGCGCCGATGTAAATGGTGGTGGGGGTCGATGGCATATGGGTGCATCCACTATGTATGGGTGTGATGGAAGAGGTGGTGCATATGAGTGGCAAGTGGGTGCATCCACTGATGATGCACCGAATAAAAATGATGTTGGAGATGGGCAACAATGAACCCCCATAGGATGTACAAGTGATGGAAACTCCCTTGGCCTATAGTAATGATCCAGGCAGATATTGGTGGCCACCCACCTATTCCAACTTCCAACTGGCTCATCTTGATAGTTTTCATTTTAGCATGTTTCTCTGTAACGGGTACATTTATTTGTAATTATGGGCTCTACACTTCTAGGATTATCCTAAAGCCCTACAAACATCCAGGTGTATATTGGTGGCCATCCATCTATTCCAACTGACTTATTTTAGAAATTTTTATGTCAATACATCTTTTTGTACTTCCAGGGCCGTTTTGGGGCCCTAGATAGTGTTTTATTGGATTGCCATAGTCCAGCTATATATGAAGTTAGATTTTGAAGACATAATGTGTAGCTCCCGAAAATACCTTTCCAACGGGCTATCACATGCCTAAAACGGAGATCGTATGCAAAAGTTACGACCCCATGAAGTTAATGTATTAACTTACCCCAACGGGGCCCACATGACTTTTTTTGGATGTCTAGGGTTTTGGAATTCATGTTTATCATAAACAGACCTTCAGAGCTTCATTGTACTCATATTTTTGCAAATGAGCATAGCCGTCACATCTCTTTTAAGAGATAAATATGTCACCGTTCTAGAGAGTCTTGCACTCTGTATTTTTACAGTCTATGTACATTTATTTCATTAATAGAAATCATATATTGTTGTATTTACCTATTTCTAACAATTTTTATGTGTATTTCATTGTAATATCTCTGCTTTCATTTCATTCTGAAAATAATCCAGATCAATGGTATCATAGTAGGCTTCTCTTGTTCGTTTTTTGGTGCATGTCCTTGACAAGTTCCAAGTATAGCAAGTTGGGTCTCGAGCTTGTCTCTCTTGAGGAAAATCATTCTTGCACACCCAAGAAACCCTCTATGGGGGAAGAAAAGAAAAACGGTGGAGAAAAAGATTATATTAACCTATTGCTTGAGCAAGCTCTTGCGCGATAGAGGAACGAAATGATGGAGAATTTTTCCAACATCATTCAATGCCTGTCGATAGCAACATGTGCATCTTCATCAAGCGACCACTTTGGAGGAACCTCTCCCTTCAAGGTACAATTTAATTTTTATATTCCCGTATTTGAAGGTCAGATAAATGCAGATACCTTAGAAAAATGGTTCAATATGCTAAAAGGTTATTTCTTTGTTCACAATTTTTTCGACAGGGAAAATATCACCTTCGCGCTCATCAAGGATCTTCCCCGTGTCAAACATTGGTGGGAAACTTACTGGGAGTAAAGTTCCATAGAGGAATCTGGAATATATTGGGTTGAGCCCACTTGGGATTTTTTTGTGGATGCGGTCAAGGAACAATACTATCGTGTTAATAACTATGGAGGCTAGTACATAAGATGGACCACACTACAGCAAGAAAAGAGATAAATAGTGTCGAAGTTCACAAATAATTTCCATACCTTGCGCACCAAGATGGGTATCCAAGACTCCGAGCGACATCTAGTTCTGAAATACCGTGGGGCTCTACATAGGTACATCCAAACCAAAATGGATTTCCTAAACATCTCATCATTGGGAGATGCCTATCGATATGCTGTCAAAATCAAGAAAAAATTTAGGCACCAGAAAAAATGGGAGTTTGGTTCTACAAATCCACAACAACCAAAGCATGGTAAAGACATCCCTAATCAACAGCCTCTATACAACCATTCCAAGACACAGGAAAATAAGGGTAAAGGAAAGACGAAGAATGACACTGGAAAGTGGTGCGACTTCCAAAAAATCCCCCGACACAACACTGATGAATGTTGCTCGAAACAATCATTGGTGGTCGAGGTCAAAGATAAGGAGTCGAACCCTGATTCAGAATATGATCCATAAGATATTGAAAAAAAACAGATCATTGATGCAGACCCCACTACTATTGTCATGACTGCAACAATTCAACCAAAAGAAATAGTAGATACTGAACAAGGGGGGTGCCTATCCATTCACATATGTGAGTGAAGAGGACCCTGTTTCATTTCATTATTGATAGCAGCATCCAAAAGAACCTCATCTAAGATGAGGTCGTCAAATAGTTGGGGTTGTTGACAACACCACACCCACAACCATATAACATCAGGTGGCTTCACCAGGGATGAGATCTCTGTGTCAGCCAGTAGTGTCACCTGTCATATGGAATCCATCCCTTCAAGGATGAGGTAGTGTGTGATGTTTCCTCTCTTGATGTCTGTGATGTTTTTTTCGGCCAACCATATATGTGGAAATGTCATGCTATTTATGAATCTCGATCCCGTAGTGTCATTATTACTCTGGGGGATCAACTCTACAAGATACCAGAGGTAGTTTCGACTATTGTTCCACCAAAACATTTCCGCAAGGTAATATCTAATACTACAAAATTCATCCTCTACACAGTTTGTTTAAAGGATGCACAGAAGGCCACTACAACCACTGCATCCTCAACACCTTCTATCTAGCAGAAACAAATTGAAGAAGTGAAAGAAGATATTGTTTCTTTACCTACAATGGTGCCTACACAATGTCCCATCAATACCAGAGACAATAGGTTGATGGAACATATTCAACCCCGCAAGAAACAGATTCATGACAACCTTTCCCAGACCAAGCAACACAACTTCTCCAACAAGACACGCAACTCACCAAGATTCAAATTCAGAAAATGATTTCCCCTCTTCCTTGGGCACTCAATGCAATGGAGACCATTGCTTCCTAAGGGGGGAGGATTACTACAAGTGGATATTGGTGGCCACCCACCTATTCCAACTTCCAATTGTCTCATCTTGACGGTTTTTAGTTCAACATGTTTCTCTGTAATGGGGACATTTCTTTGTAATTGTGGGTTATGCACTTATGGAGTTGTCTTGAATCCCTACACAACATCCAGGTGGATATTGGTGGCCTCCCACCTATTCCAATCAAATTATTTTGGAAGTTTTCATGTCAACACATCTTTTTGTACTTCTAGGGCCGTTTTGGAGCCCTAAACAATGTTTTCTTGGCTTGCCACAATCAAACTATAGACAGAGTCCTAGTTTGATGAAATAATGAGTAGTTTCCAAAAATACCTTTCCAACGGGATATCACATGCCTAAAACGGAGATCGTATACAAAAGTTACAACACTAGGAAGTTAATGTACTAACTTACCACAACAGGGCCCACGTGACTTTTGGCACTTCATCTCCTAGGGTTAGGTTTTTGGAATTCATGTTTATCATAAAAAGACCTTCAAAGCCTCATTGTACTCATCTTTTTGTTAATGAGCATAGCCGTCACATCTCTTC
Source organism: Picea abies (assembly GCA_900067695.1). Taxonomy (NCBI): domain Eukaryota; kingdom Viridiplantae; phylum Streptophyta; class Pinopsida; order Pinales; family Pinaceae; genus Picea; species Picea abies. The sequence continues at coordinate 21,321 of CBVK0101929841.1, forward strand.
TTAGAGATAAAGCTGCCGCCATTCTAGTGAGTCTTGCACTCTATATTTTTACAGTCTTTGTACATTTCTTTCATTAATAGAAATTGTGTATTGTTGTATTTCTTTGTTTTTGGCAATAATTATGTGTATTTCATTGTAATATCTCTTCTTTCTTTTCATTCCGAAAATAATACGGATCAAGTAAGGTAACCCATGAGCATAGGCCAGGTGCTCGAGGAGTGGACTAGTACTATAACTAGAGAATATGTCATTAGCCTGCATACATATTAATAATATTGAACTATTAGTACCAAATAGTAAAATTTAGCAACATAAATACAACAATTTTGATATTTAAATCATATTTAAATATCAAAATGTGACACATAGTTGTGTATGGGTTACGACAAATGAGCAGGCTACCTCTATTGCTACATCAATGGTGGAGACATGCACTGATCCATCCATGGGCATAGAGGGTCTACTACACAGACGCAACAATTGAAAAACAACATAACGATATAATGATATAAATACACATAATACCATATAAATATATAACGATGAAGAACATAGAGATGGTTAAGATACTAACCTCCTCCATGAAGCTTTGTTGTTGAATAACCTCCATATGCCTATAGCAGTTCTTCCCGCAAATTGAGCATCTGTGAGGTTCACATGGATGGATTTTATGTCCATGTTCCCTCTCCTCACTCCACTCTGTTGTATGCGGTGAAGCTCCGACCCCTCTAACAATGTCATCGACAGGCACCTCCTATCGAGATAGTGAAACAAAGCTATCGTGTTGCACTAGGCTCTGATTCAATGATGTTATATCTAATTGTGCCTACTACAAGCTCTCTGCAACTGGAGGATGTTGGGAAAGGGGGTTAGGCCTTCGCTTGGGGGGACGAGGACCTAACATGGGATCACGCCTAGTATGCTCTTGGTCTTGTGCATACCCTCAACCCACCCCTTGGAATTCACCAATGTCAAAGTAGTTGACATGCTGACCTAAAACAAATACATCCCACAATTTTCACAAAAAATATAAAGGCACCTCCTTGTTATTCCAAAGAGGTTTATCAAATACCATGTACCACCTATCCATCTAGTTTTTACTAATTTGTGGGTGGATGCACAAATTAATGCAAATGTCTTTCTTGGTCACGTGTGGTTGTTATTGACATCGAGGATCAATAAAAATAGACATTAGTTGTTGTTTTGATATACCCAAGTCTCCAACTTTCTTTCTATCCAATCCAGTGTTGTAATACTCAAACATTCTTTCCCTATATTCAAAAATAGAAGTCAGTTTCCCTTGGGACCTTGCAATGGACCTCACAATGACGTCCAAAGAAGTGGCCATGGACTCTCTTCTTGGTTCTCGCATGCCCCTTAATTGATTTAAAAGTGTTCTTAATGTGTCCAACCCTTAATTAATTTGGGTGTTTAAGTTGGGTGGTTGTGGTGGGTTGGGGTTTTCCTTGACTTAGTTTATTGGTTGGTGGTTTACATTTCTCTTGGTTCCATTTTATGAGATATGTTGCACTTTAAAAAGTAAATTTAATATGTGGACTTGTGACAAAGGTATTACAAACAACAATTTCATTTTATCCCAACAAAATCACTAATGTAATTTCATGTAAAACAAAGAAAAACTATGTGTTATTTTTATAATGAACTTGAAAAAGACCTATACAATATTAGTGAATTCTTGATAGATTTACATTCAAGTATTAATCATGTGTAGTGAACCTAGCTAATAAGTGTTCAATATCATTTGGATTTACATCCATAACCCATGACTAATTGTTTTGTATTTTTTGCAAAGCCAAGAGGAAATGACAAAAGACCAACCGTACCTTTCTTGCAATGGACATGGTGGCAAGATCCCAAGTTTTTCTCCTCCTTTATTAGTCATGTTTTCTTGCTCCAATTGGGAAAATCATGAGGCACGATGTGAAAATGAGCACAAAACACACCTGCGGTCCCTTAAAAATTGGGCACAACAAGAACGTGCACACGTGCGTGTCCCTGTTGATGAACCATTGTGGCATGCTGACTAGAGGTTTGGGCCTTTACAAACCTATAGGATTCTTGTGAGTGTGCATTCCTACTAACCCCCTTGCCACTTTTTCATCCACCAACTTTGTGAACTCACCCTTAAGTCAATGAAACAGATTAGTTTTTTTTTTTTTTTGACATTCCTTTGCAACAATCCGTATAGTAAGTGGTTTACAATTAAATGACAATTTTTTCTATGACTATCTAATAATAAACCAATCTTCTTTTCAAGACTAATTTCAACCACTAATAATAATGGTTTTATAATTTGAGGGTATGTTTTGGTCACGGCTTTTAAAATAGGAATAATGAAACTTTTAATAAAGGTGTAGGGAACCTTGCTTGAATGCTATATGGAAAAGTTTATGAATGTGCACATATATGTTCATTTATTTTTATTTTTGTTTTATATTATGGATTTAAAAAAAAATATTGGTTGAAAAAAGTGACCCATTACAATATATAATTTCCAATATATCATAATTCTTATGTCAATAAAAATAGAAAAAGAATAATGGAATATACACGATCTTCAACTAAAAACATCAGTTGAAATTATCTTTTCTTTTATTAAAAATTAAAAAATAAAATGTGATGCTCTATTTAATTAACCTATTAATGCATCTAAATTATTTTTTTTGGTTTTTCATGCTAAATCATGTTTGTTGAATGAGTAAATGAATGTTGTCCTATGGTGAATTTAATTGGCAGAATTGTTTTTAGTTTGGCAAAACAATAATAATGCTCACTTTGCAAAGATTATTGATTTTTTCCCTTCAATTATGTCTCATGACCATATATATTAATTTAAGGCATTAAAGAGATATGCACAAATTGGTGATCATCGCTCTGCAACCCTATCTTTTTTCGGTGCTAACCTCTCATGCCAATGATTGTCAAGCTTGCAACCATGTCAGGAGGAGGCTCTGAACCTCATCCAGAATTTGATATTGATGCTTAAGCCTTTAAGAAATTGGTCGATTCCCTTGATAAACCCTCCTCCAGGTCAACTCATTCTTCCTTTGTTAATAAATTGGACCAGATTCTTGAAATCAATCTTCCTCGCATCTTGGCTCGATGCAAGGCCCTGGATTTTGCAGCAAAGGGTTTAATCAGACAGTTCACAACGCTCTGGCCCTCTCCACGACAAATGAAAATTGGGTTCCCCTAATCAAGGGCAGGCTCAACCATTTCTTTTGTGGTAAATATTATTATACCTTATTTTTTGAATTCAAAGAGGATAGAGATCTAATTTTTTGAAGCGACCCTTATTTCTATGGAACCAGGGGAATGTATCTAAACTCTTGGACGTTGTATTTTGACCTAGAAATCAATATTCCTTCACCAAGTGTTGCATGCTCACCTTGGGATCATCACCAAGAGGGTGCACTCACCTTGGAATCATCTCCAGGAGGGCACACATGACATGCATGAGGCTTGGAGGGTGCACCACATGTGCATGCATGAGATTCTCTCCACTCCACTTGTATAGACAAGTTAATTGATGATTGCATGGCCAGTTAACTAGGGCTAGGTGGTAGATCACTCATGTTTCTATAAGTGTGTGTGCACATATCTCTAGAGATCACTACTATGGCATATTAATTCATCCATGTAAATTATATCATGCGTGTTTTTCCATTCTCTCATTTGGTTAATACAATTCTTTATTCTTTCTCTCCAAATCTTCTCTTCTTCTCTCAACTTTGCAAGTTTGATGTTCAATATTTCTAGCTATATTTTATGTGCAGGTTTCAACCCAATTTCACATGGTATTAGAGCCCATAGGTGCTAGGAATAAGGCGCATAAACAAGCATTTGCATGTTCAAAAGATCGAAGCAGTAAAAAAGAATGGAATTTTCATTGTCAAATCTTCTTACGCCATACAATCAATTTGATTGGAAGCTGGAGATCCTTCTTCTTCTCATAGGAAGAGGTGTATATAGAATAATCATGGCAACATAAATTGAACCCACATCAACAATTGAGAAATCCAAATACTTCAACCACGTGGACAAGGCCTTATGTCTCAAGTGCATGTCTATCTCTCTCGAATTATTGTTTCATGTTGAATCTTCCACTACTCCAAACAAGGTTTGGACTACTTTGGACGGTCTCTTTGGAAAACAGAACGAGATGCGTGACCACATGATCAAGATTGAGTTAAACTCTTTAGATCCAAGCAGTTTTGATAAAATGCAAGACTTCTTCACGAAGTTCAAATCCTTACTACTTCAACTAAAAGGATGCAAGATCGATAAATCAAAGCACAGAAAAACAATTGATTCTTGCTATTATATCAAAGTTGGGTATGGAATGTGTCGTCTTTTTCTCCACATCTCATGCAGTAAGGATTACATTGGATGCAACTTGGGCAATGCCCACATTGGATGTATTCATTGAGTCCCTGATGCATGAGCAAGACAAGCTCATCAAAATGGGATCAATCAAGAGCTCCAAAGGGAAAGAATGATCTAGATCCAAGAAAGGGAGGCAACTTCAAACCTTTCGATGAATCTTCCAACTCTAAAGCAGGAAGGGAAAGCAAGGGAAATCAAAGTGCAGTTATTGAAATCATGGTTACCATCATGAATCCTCTTGCATGAAAAAGAGCATTGACCTCATGGCACAAACACTCTAGTAGACCAATCTTGGGGACTACATTCCCGATAATGCCAAAAAAAAGCTGGGAGAAAGAGCACTAAAAACTCGAGGTAATGTGCATGATTTAATTGCAATTAATTCTTCTCCAGATTCATGGATCATTGATTCAGGAGAATCACCACATGGCAACCACAAAATATGTCCTTTCATCTCTAAAAACATGCATGATTCTTCCCATTCTCATGGGAGTTTACTCTCTAGTAAAAGTCTTTGGACAAGGGAGAGTGGAACTCATAAATGGAAGTTTGGAGAATGTCTTGTAGTTCTGAAACTTTTTGTAAAATAAGAAGTAGAATAATATGACAAATAAAATAACTTTATATAACAAAGTATATGAAAGACAACATAATATATCTTTGTAATAACAATAATAGTAATCTAATTTTAAGGTTATATTCAAGTTAGACACCAAATTAGTGTATGACCCCAACACACTCATTTAACTCCTAAAATCTATAATTGGTTGGTTAACTATTCTTTTATCTATGATTGGTTGGTTAACTATTCTGTAATTATTGGTGATTGGTTAACTTTGACTTGAATTATAAAGTATAGTTGTTTTGTAAATACATTTGATATTTATCTTTTTATAATTCAAAGTGTTTTATTATATAATAAAAAAAAAATTAATTTTGTTATTAATTATTATTATTTATAATAATTTAAAAAAAAAAGATATTTAGAATAAGATAGCTATTTTAAAATATTTCCAACTGGGTCCACGAAGATCCAGGTACTTACTGTATTTTCTTGAAAGCTTAAGAAATTTTGGAGTGGACAAAAATTGTAGAAGTGTCTGACATTAAATATCGACCACTGTAAGCTATTGATGCCATGAAAAAGTAATATCTACTTACTTGTGGAAGAGGCCAGCATAGTTTGTGGGAAGCAATTTTGTCTCTTCAATTCACTCTTTCACAAACCTACCCCATCCCATCTTCCCTTTCTAATTTGTAAAGTGCTCACATGAGATTTCGAATCACATATTATATATATTAAATTTAACATAGAATGAAAACTCATAATGTTGGTGTTGTTGTCTTTTGTAAATTTATGAATTTCTCTAGTGAATATCAAAGGCGATGGGTTTAAATTTGTGCCACCAAACAAATGTTTGGCTTCCTTCTTTTACAGATTAAAATTCATTCAATGTTCCTACATATCATTGCAAGTGATCTCCTTATGTAATCTAATTTATAAGATCTCAAAAATTCTTGTAAATCGGATAAAGTTGATATTGTCAAAGTGCCTATCTTTAGAACAGTTGGGGTTCCTGAAGGGTAGAAGGATTCAGGACACAATTGGTACAGCACACGAAAGCCTCCACAACATTAAAAAAAAAACAATATTAAATCTCTGGTATTGAAGCTGGATCTTAAAAAAGCCTATGACAGCATAGACTAGGAGTACTTAAGGCTGGTTTTACTCACAGTGGGCTTCGGCGTTAAGCTAACTGATTGGATAATGTGTTGCGTAACTAGTGCCAGCTTTGTAGTTTTGATTAATGGCGAGGTGGCAGATTACTTCAAGGTTTGGAGGGGGCTTCGTCAGGGATTCCCTTTATCCCCGTATTTTTTCATCGTGATAATGGAAAGGCTAAGCCTAATGTTATCCAGAAGCAGCGATGATCACAGTATTTCAGGTATAAAGGTAACAAAGCTATTAAAAATTATCCATTTAATGTTTGTTGACGATGTTCTTGTAATGTCAAAGGCAGATCCATTGGAGTGGAGAGTGATCTTAGACATTCTTCAGGCTTATTGTCATGTTTCTGGTATATGCATAAACTCTTCAAAAACTACAGTCCACTACTGGGGGCTTAAGGAAGCGGAGCTAAGTCCTTTAAAAGACATCTTACCGTTTACCTTTGTTGAATTGACTTCTGGTTTCAAGTACCTAGGTTACTACCTAAAGTCGAGTATTTCAAAATTCAATGATTGGAGCTGGCTAGTGGAAAAAATTGAAAAGAAAATTGGGCTTTGGTGTAATAAATGGCTATCACTCGAAGGTAGGTTTATCCTGGTAAAAGCAGTGCTGGACATTCTATCGGTGTTCTGGATGTCCATGGAGGTGATTCCAAGAACTATTTTAAATAAAATATGTAAGTTAATGTTTGCTTTCCTGTGGAGTGGGCATAAGGAAAAGTTTCAATTCCATCTTTGTAGATGGGATATCCTGGAAAGACCAAATATTTGTGGGGGATGGGGGCTTAGAAATCTACCATCTTTCAACTCAGCATTTCTAACAAACTCCTTTTGGAGGGCGCTAACTCATGGCAGTATTTGGAACAAAATTATTTTGGGTAAATATATGGGTGATACTTCGATTTTTTCTTGGCTTCAAAAGTCATCCCACCAACAGCAGAGGGTGTCCATCTTTTGGAACGGCATGACCAGAAACATATTTGTGATTTTGCACTGGCTGTGTTGGAATCCCGAATCGGGAGATCAAATTTCTATAGGCAGGGACATGACCATCGGTTTGGAGGACCGGTCGCTTCTCTTTGAATCCATGCGCTTGCACTTGCTCAACAATCACATTACCTTTATTGCCCAAGCAAGAGACACTAACAACGTTTTATCCTTTCCTGGCCAATGGCGTAGTATCAATTCTTTGAGTCTTAGTGGTCAAGATGCGATGGAATGGAGTTCTTTCATAAATGCATTAAGGGGCGCATGCATAATTCTTAGAAATTCGGCAGATACCATGGTGTGGGCTGGTGGGGATGAGTCCGGTGTTATTTCAGCAAAAAATATTTACCATGCACTCATAAACTCTTACGATTACCAGTGTGACAGTTCATGGTTTAAAAAGTTGTGGAAGTGGCCGATCCAACTCAAAATAGAGTTTTTTGTGTGGCTGGCAGCAAAAGATAAAGTTCTTACCTGGGAATCGCTTCAGAGGAAAGGTTGGCAAGGTCCGAGGGTGTGTAAGCTATGTAATTGCAGTTTTGAAAATATCAACCATCTTTTAATCCATTATTCTTTCACAAAATCAGTGTGGCTCCATTTATATGATCTCTACAAAGTAAAAACTCAGTGGATAGGCACCATGGTCTCTGATTGTTTTACGGGGTGGACAAAAGATAAATCCGCTCCAGCAAGCTTGGCAGCTACTACTTGTTGGCACATTTGGATTGAGAGAAATAAGGCCTTAATTGAAGAGTGTTCCCCCTCTCACCGCTTAGTGGTGCACAGGATATTGGTCACCTTCTCTTCGCAGCCAGCTATCCAAAAATCCATCCCAATTAGAGTTTTTGATATTACTCAAACCGAGGTCTTCACTTTGGCTTGCTTCGATGGAGCAGCCCTAGAAAATGGTGAGTGTTGTGGAGCAGGTGGTTTTTTCAAGTCTCATGCGACAAAGATTACTAAATGGTTCCTAAATTGCGAAGCTGGTAGCAACACAAAGGCGGAGCTCTTGGGATTGTGGGTGACTCTCACTTTGGCTATGCTTTGGTCAATTGAAAAAATCCAAATCCTGGGGGATTCGAAAGTTATTATAGATTGGATAAATCAACAGGGTCAGCTCCATGCGGTGAATATCGAATGCTGGAAAATAAAAACAATGGAACTGGCAAGTAATTTCAAAGATATAAGCTTCTAGCACATCTACAGGGATCACAATAAAGAGGCCGACTTACTGTCAAAGAGGGCACTCAAGGAACTTAAAGGTAGATTGTCAGTTTATTATTGGGAAGATGGGGAAGAAATCCCTCATACTTACCTTAACATCTTTGAAGAATGAGATGTTCGAGAAGTTTGTGGAGTGTCGTTGTAGTAAAGATGAGATTGAAGTTTATTTGTTGATTTCCTACCCTTTTTCGATTCTAAGTTTGTGATGTTATGTGAACATATTGTAAATTGAATCCAGCACAGTCTTTAATAGCTCTTTCGACTAATTTAAATTTGTATCATTCAGTATCGATACCGCGTTGTAAAAGAAATTATACTTAATATAATTTTAAGACATTTTTCATTTGGAAAAAAAAGTGCCAAACATTAAGTATGTCCATTTGATTTGATTTGATTTATAATTATAATTAGCCCCCAAATGCTAATATAGTCACTTTCGTTTTTATACTCAATAGGTGGAAGATAAGATTGAAGACATGTGATATTCATTTAAATAAGTCATGTGTCTTGACAAAACGTTATTTGTTCTCTAGGCGCTTATTATTTTAAGATATAAATATGACTTTCAATATAAAGATAAGGAAAATAAGGAGCTTGAAGGTTATACTCTCAAATGAAAATGTTCGTGGGAATACAAAATCATGTCCTCCATACATCTCCATAAATTTATGTGCATAATGATTCGAGTCCAAAACCTTAATATAAGGATGCAAGCCATTCAAAACTAAAAAATAATATTATATGCAAATGCATGCATTTCAAAGTTGAAAAGTGAAGTCCTAATTATATACCCACTAATACAACAATTAATTGATAAATGACATTGTTCCTATACAATTAATTGATAAATGTCATTGTTCCTAGAAGGTTTTACTTTCAAGGGAGCAGCAGTTCTCATTCTTCAAGCTAGTTGAGCTAGCTAGGTTTTCCTTGAGTGTTGAGTTAGAGGAAGATGCTCATGTTCCATATTTTTTCTTCTTAGTTTAGATTGAAAGTATTCTTGCTTTTCTTCAAATGCTAAAACATGCTAATATGTTAGAAAATGACTGGAAAAAATAGATGGCTAGGCTGAAAGTGGAGCTATATAGATAGGTGTAGTAGCCAAGAGTTACAAGTGATGTAGATCACCAATAAATATCTTCTTGGGAATCAAGAGGTTATTCAAGTGTAAAGAATAGGTATGAGAGAGATGTTAATGCAAATATGGGTATGATATATGGGAGTTGTATAGGTGAGAATTTTGTCATGGGGATCCTTAAATATAGCTCAGTAAATCTGATTTATGTGAGGCACTCGGATCTACAGGTATACTTGGTGTTTGTAATTACATTTATCAAGTTTGTAATCGGAATTATCTCACCTGCATTTCCTAGAATTCAGGGAGGGATTTATGGGAATAGATCCTCTCGCTAGAGTTTTATTGGTGAATCGATCGTGAGATCGGAAGAGCGGTTCAGCAGGAATGCCGAGACCGATCTCG